>JAUYWV010161144.1:0-18318 GCA_032274565.1 Nematoplana nigrocapitula
GCTAAGGGAATTCCCAGTGACGTCACCAAATCTATTTTAGGTGAGTTAGATCCAACACTTACGGCCTACTCAGTGTGTCCACTGATAATCGAGAAATAAATATAGCTTTATAATCAGAATAACTTACTTAAAACTTTCTTATCGTATTAATTTCCTCTACCACAGTCTCCATCTGATCTCAGATGTCGTAAAGTTGGACATAAAGAGAAGAGGGAAGGAGACGGTGGAGCCCCCCCTCGATCCCGTCAATATCCCCGGAGCCCCGGGGCAAGACGTGGTGTGAGCAGAAGAAGAAGAAGAAGGGGCTCAGCCCCCTGTAGCCCCCCTTTGGTGTTGATCCTGCTCATCCATCCAGCTTTTTGATGAATACTTTTGAAACTTTTATTTAAAAGGTCTTTATGTTGTATAGAATGTGAAGTTGAAGATTTGTGTAAATTTGCTGATTTTCTCTATTTTGTTTCCAAAGAGAAACAGGAAATTAATACAAAGTAGAACTTATTTTTAAAACTCACCAAAATTCGAAGTGCCCTCATTTGTAAATGTAAAACGCTTACAATAGATGGTGATTTATATTTCTTTTTTTTAAATTTGATTTGGTTGTAATTTTGTAATCTTTTGTAGTTTGTCTGGCATAATACAACCGGACTTTTCTAAAGTAATACTGTATATGTTGCAACGAAAAGGTGAATACGGCTTCACAGTAAGTTATTTGAAAAAACAAACCACACTTGTCAATGAAAATTAAAATGTAATTACGAGCTTTAGACTCCATAATCATAGAGTAGAAATACATAGAATTCCGTCTCTCAAAATCTCAATGATTATATTATCTATCAAAATATTTTTTTGCGTTTATTACACTTAAAATAATATAAAAACATCTAACATTTTTTATTATGATGATTTGATATCTAATAAAATTCTTGAAATATACTACTAACACTGTACAATTAATAGTAGTAATTGACAAATTTAAATGAATTATATAAATTTCAATAAAAATCCTATAGCTATCAACTGCGTTTGATTGGCTAATAAATTTGTATTAAAACTTCACAACTCTCAGCGGACGCAACTCGGCCTGTAATACCCATAGAAATCGGATTCCGCGGCACAGCTATTTTAAAATAGCTGTGCCGCGGAATCCTATTTCTATGGTAATACCGCGCTGCATACAGCTATCGGCGCGGCGCCTTCCAACATATCGATTTTTCCCTGTGCAGAATCGTGTGTCGCGTTTTACTATAGGAATTCAATAACTTAGCTGTGTTGTGTAGGCTGTGGCTATAATGGCTGCGTACAACTAAAAATATAAATGACATGCCCATTCAAAATAACCAAAATTTTAATAGAGTCCATAGCAACCACCTTAGAGACGGAACTCTATGTATGGTCATAATCATGCTGTACAGAAGAATTAAAAAATTAAACAACAGAGTTTATATACTGTACTTGTACAGAGGAAATCAATCAGTTTAGTCCACTGAATCGTGCAGCCGGACAGGAATCGATAAGCAATGTTCGGATCCAAATTGAAAAACCTGTATCAAAATTAACATCACGATCGGCGAACTGTTTAATGAAAGCAGCTTCAACCTCAGGACAAATTTTAAAATCATTAGAGCTTGAATAAAAGTGCATAGAATGGCCGTGAGTTCAAACATGTTTACATGAAGCATTGTTGAAATTTGATTTTCGACTGCTCTTTTTTTAGCACGACAGCTCAGATCTCTTCCTGTTTCCCCAATATAAAATTTGGTACAATTATTACAATTTAAACGGTATGCACCTGTTGAAGAAGATTGCATAGGCGCATTAAAACTTAAGTTCGATTTTAATTTATTGAGATAATTAAAAATAAAGTCGGAATGATAAAAGCGAGACAACTTTTAGAAGAGGGGTTATTAAAAGAGGGAATTAAGGGACACACAATCTGTTTTTGAGGCAACAGTAAAATCGGGCAAAAGTTTGCCATAGCAACGACGGGCCTGTACAAAAGCTTTGTTTAAAATCGAGGGGGGGTAGGCTAGTTTCAGAAGAGACTGCTGCGTGTGGTGTTACTGTTTCACCTTCGAGTAGATATGGAATTATCAACTCTTTGCCTGTTTCATATATGCATAGCATAAATTAATAGAATTTTTTTCAAAATTATTGATTTAGGGCACCAATCGTAAAGTAGTTTGATAAATCCAAAAAATGTATTTTCTTTAGATTAATTATTTCGTTATATTCAATTTCCTGTTTTCAGTAAGCTCTACCTGTTTTCCCAGTTTTGTGTTTGTCTTTATTTACCATAATTTCGTCCTTTTTGCTTTAGATCTTCTTTCACTACTGTTATAGGGTTTTGAGCAGATCGTTTTCGCTTACCATGACAGAATTAATATTTTATACAAAAAGGTTGGGTGTCTATTTACCCCTGACCCTTTCTACATTGGTCATCATATTTTGTGATTCTTTACCAAATTCATATTTATCCCTGTTGATAAATTGTTGTCAAAAACGTTTTCTGACAGAGTTCGGAAGAATCTCCCAATGTATCACGACAAGAACCGGATGATATCCCCTTTATCACAGCAAGGACCCAATCCAATTCGGAATCAATATTTTCCTCACGATCAGTTAGTCAGGAGGCATCTAAATCATCTCTGCTAATTACTGAATCTGGTATGTGTTGACTTAAGATAAAATTTAAAGTTTGTAGCATGACGAAGGCAACAACAAAAGCTGTTTGTTTGAGAAAAATAGTTTTAATATATCATAGTGTTTTACATAAAGTATTCCTAATACATATATTATTTTCTCGTTTTTTTAACATTATGGTCGATGTAAATAAATGAGACGTAAAATGCAAACTTGAATTAATGAGGAAGTATTGATATATTTAATTTATCTTTTACTTGTTTATGAACTAGCAGGACAAGCAATTTAATATATAGTTTAATATTGTACATTGTCGTAAAATTCAAATAAGCCAATTGCATTCAGTTATTTATGGATGTTTATAGCGAAAGTATACTGTACGCCAATTCACAATACTATTCATACCGGTTAGTGCTTATTGAAAAGAGTGGAAACTAACCGAAGAAAGAAAGAACAAACGGCAGATAGCCCAGAATACGGAGACCAAAACGTGAAACCAGAAACTTGTGTTAAAGATGAAGACGGTAATTTGTTATATACGCAAGATGTTGCCGTATAATAGACTTAGAAGTAAATGGCATTACATTATACAACAACACCAGCAGGTTTGACAAGCGATTTCGTGGCCTAGTGATAAAGTACCGTATTTCATCGATTAAACGCCGCCCTTAAATAATCGCCGCCCTCGATTAAACTCTGCAGACATAAATAAAACTGTTAAATAAACGCGCCGGCGTTCAGTCGATGAAATACGGTAGTTTAAATACTGATGAAGGGTAATAGCCCCGAAACCTGTCTACTGGTGAATGTCTTATCGAACATGCTATTTCTGAAATTTATAACATCCTCATTGCATACTACTTTAAATTTAGTATAAATAGTGTAATAATAAACTACTTCATCACTCTAGGCCCCCTTAGCACGCTTAACTACAGGCCACCCAACAAAACTACATACAAGTTACACGAAGTACTACTTATACCTGTAGTCTACCATGCCAAAAGGTTTGCTGAACTATAAACTTCCATAACATTAAAAAGAACAATTAACTACTGCTTTACTCTAGACAGGGATACCCATTTTCTGCACTCCTCTTTAATCTTGTTGGGGAGAAAAGCATAAGAGAATTTGAGAAGGAGTTCCCAGGGAATACAGAAAAAGTGATTGGAAGAAGAGCGATTTGGAAGATCCGGTATGCTCACGATGTGACATTGGTGGCTAGCAGCATGGAAGAGCTAATGAAAGGAGTATGAGACAAGGCCTTCTGATTAACATCTTCTTCTTACGCCACTTTTAGCAGAAGCGACTGCTATACAGCGTCCGTCAGTCCGGACAAGCATAGGAACCTCAGCACGTCACGTTCCCTGACTATATCGTGGTCTGAACTCGTCCCGAACACTTTTACTCTCGCTGTTGTCAGAAGCGGGCATCTCCAATGTAGGTGTTCGAGGTCTCCCGTATCCTCTTTGCATCTTCGGTAGACATAGTTATCTTCTTTCCCGATCTTCTTCCTGTAACTGTCCAACTGGTAGCAATGCTCCGTTCTCATTTGCGCCAGCAATATCTCTTCCTTTTTGGTCAGCGGTCTTTCCTGTTCTGCCCTCATTTCCATCCACTTTGCTGTTTAGTCCCTTGTCTCTCGCGTTTTGCTTTATGGTCGCCCTCGCTGCTCTGTAATCTACAGGAACGTCCTGTTATTTTCCTCTTCTCTCTTCCGCTAAAAGGTGCGCCCTCTCATTTCTATCTATCCTGCAATAGGCTGATATTAATTGAAAGATAACTTTCTTGTTCTTGTAGCTGAGTCTCTACAACAGTAGCCAGATTTCGTTTCCCAGGAGTTCCTTCTGTCTTTCTGGTCCTGCTTCAATTTTCTGGATTCCGAATCTTGAGTCTGTGGAAATCACATGAGATGGAGAAGAAAATAAAATTGAGAAATATTATCATCGGAAAAGAAAAGGTAACAGCTTAGGTTTGGCTACAGTGGTGGGAAAGGTGTGTGCGACAGGCAGTGGAGGACGGAAGAGATTTTAATAGTTCGATAAAAGCAGAAATGAGAGTGAACTAATGAACAATGAAAAGGACTAAGCCGCATTCAATTGAACCGATTGCTCGTCGTCGGAGACTTTTCGTATGGGAACTCTGGGCAGCAGTAACAATCGCCCAAAGATTTACCACCGTACCAGGCGAAAACTCCGTAAAGAGAAAGCCATCCAGCCACTATAGGCGTCGTATATCACACGACCGAAGTTCTATTATTTGTATATAAATGCAAATGTGAAAAGTTGAAACTGAACTGATTTCATCTTTCAATGGACAATTAACTTGTATTGCAGAATACAAAGAAATTTTTGCGTTGCATTTTTTTTTATAAATTTTAGTCCACCTGATGAATTACCAGAACGAAAGAAATTGATTACACCGTTACGTAGAGATACATACTGTATATTCAACCGCGTGTTCTTATGTTATATTGTCATCTGTGGAATTATTTTTATACATGGTTTAAAAACCTTTTCAGACCAAACGAAATCGTGCGAGAAACCTGTTTTTGATAAACCAGAAAAGGTTCTGATAAGTGAATTGGAAGGTACATATTTTCCAAAAATTATAATTTATTTTCTGAATTTAATTGTCATTATTTTTCATTTTTTATTATTTCATCTTAGTCATTCCTTTCTTTGTTGCTATCATATTTTACTTCTTCTTTTAAAACAACCGGTTGTGATCATTATAGATTATGCAAAATGGTAAAACGTCTGAGAAATATGATGTTAGTGTAGAGATAGCATTTTCGACTACATCCGTCCTGTCTGCTACTACTTTAATCAAATAATACCTACACCGCCTTTATAGATATAGATATTATTATTAAGGTTACTTATACAACGTGTATTATATAAATATTTTTGTTTCTCTCTAGGACTATGACTTATTTTCATGACTTGATGCTCTTTTAAGTGATACATTATGTTAACATTCACATTACATACACAATTTTTGTTGCTCCTCTCTACACCATCGAGGTGATCATATTGTGCGTGCTTCTGTGCACATCTGGTTCAGTATTGTCTTCGTTTGACTTATGCATGACATACTGATCTGATGGGGATGCAGAAAATGAGTCAACTGAAACATACCACCAGTTCAATAATAATTAGTTATCAATGATAAGTGCAATGGCATTACCATCAGTTTAATTTCATGAAACTCTGCTGTTAAAAACTGTTATGCTACGTATTTCTATTAAAAGCTATTTTATTATGGATAAGATATATTTTTACCATATACTTAAGATATTTGTGAAATATAGTGGATCATGTATTATACTTTTTTCATCTGAAATGAAGTTTGAATTACATATATAAACACATACATACATACATACATACATACATACATACATACATACATACATACATACATACATACATACATACATACATACACACGTACTTACACGTTAGATATTGTATGTAGTCTTTTGATGTGAGATTCTTCAAACATTTCCAGGCCAAACGAATTCGCGTGACACTTCAGGGGATGACAAGCCCAAAAAGGTTTTGATCACAGAACTGGAAGGTATAATGCAGTCGATTATCGGTTGACTTAATACTTACTTTAAATATACAGTATATTATTTATTGGATTTTTCATAATTTTGACGGTAGTTGTTATATAATTTTTCGGTCACGTTTCACCTAAGTCTTGGTTGATAACCATTTAAATGACTTAAATCTTCATCTTTGCAAAAATGTATAATATGTTATTCTATGTATATATATTAATGCACACTTCACTTCGTTCTAATTTGCTACTTTTCGGAGCTATTGTATTATAAACTTATAGCACACATCTAACCAAACTTTTCTCCTAAACTATTTCTTCAACTGATATATCTGCTTTTCTGACTAGTTCATTCTGTAGTGAAGGTTTGAATTGTCAGATGTGTTCACAATCAATTATGTTCGTCTGTGCATTTCGTAGAATAATTAATGTTGTATATCTCATTTATGCCTTTGTTGAAATTATACTATTTTCCTGGTTTGTACATGTTTTTAATAAACAATTTTATTATTTTGGCATTTCAGACGATATTGAAACGTTGAAATTGGATCCTCAGTACCAAGTGAGTGGTGTGACGTAGTGTAAATTCATCATAGTTAATAGCCTGTAAATCTGAATGTTTATGTAAAAATATGTGTTCAGCCGTTTATATTAAAACCGTGAATATAAAATATCTATTACTGTACAGTATTTTCAGGGAGTGAGTGTAAACTTCTTCATTTATATAGAAGGCTTAGATATACGCAGTGTACCGAAGAATGAAGTCAATTTTTTGGATTTAGCAGACATAGGCAATTGTTGATTGACTCCGCAGATTTTTGGTAATTGTCAGGAGGACGTACATTTTTATTTTTTAAACAAAATCTTTGAAGGGTTTTGCTAGGATTAAAGCAAAATGAAAGCTAAACAGAATTCCTTGTGGGAAGTTGTTAATCGTGTTTTTACTCCGATTTATAGCCTGTGAACTCTGTTCAATTTCTCCAGTTTACACTTCATTTTCTGTGATAGGAATAATAAGAATGTTTATTAAATAACACACATTTAAACGCAATAAATATTAACAGGAATGCTGACAACATGGAAATACCAATAGAGGAGAAGTACTAAAAGATATTGAATAACAGTTTGATTAACAAGAATGCAGACATGAGTACAAATGAATTTCTTAATCTAGTATAGTATGGCAAAAAGGTTGAACAGAAAGGTTACTGTGAAAACAAGGGGGAATATAGTTATAAAAAATGTGATTTACATCGTCTGCTACTTTGGCAAATAGTTAAACTACTGCAGCATTTCTTCGAGACTCTGAAGAGGGAAAAGAATTAGAACCACAATTACGCCGCTCACAAGTGACCATATGCTCTCGAGACTGCTGTACACTATTAAGTTTATCTGCCAAAATCCTTGACAAATAGACAAAACCAGGTGAACAGTATTCAAGTATACTCCAAAAAAATCCACAATATTTTCTGATCAATGACGGTTTGTCGAAAGATGCATTCTTCAAAGCTATCTGTGCGTGAAGTCGTTGTGGAGATAGCCGGCTACTTTTGCTGATGTGTTTGTCCCATCTGAGGTCGTCTGTCAACATCACACCTAAACCTTTTGCTTTTGAAACATCGTAATTAACGTTGGGAGTCAGAATTGACTGAGTAGTATGCGACTTACGAATAAAGAGTCATTTGCAATTCGCGGAATTGGAAAAGCCTTTCAGACCACTGTAACAAATGATCATGCTCTTTTTTGTTTCCCGCATCTGCGGTGAGTGCTCACGGTTCAGGGCTAAGAAAAAACAACGCGAAGGGCGGACATACTGGAGCGCCCCGAGACAGCAACGGATGAAACCGACCGCATCAACTGGCTGCGTAAGGAGTGCAGATACATCGTGGATGTTAAAAGGCGCTCTGTAGATGTTGACAACGGCGCCAGTACGGGCATTGAACAAGTGGCTAACCGTTTCCTCCGGGTGTCCAGCGGCATGTGTTTCTTTCCGTAACACCTATCCTGGAGCGAAACTTTCTGAACACTCTGCACTCGCCGGCCCTAAGTTGAGAAAGCAGGCTCTGTTCCTTCCTGCTCATCCGATCTTTGTCGGCTATGTTGCTGCGGTATTTGCCCATACTCAGGAATCTCTCCGTGCCTTGTGACAGACCACGGCTCCTGGTTTCGCTAACTTTTCTTTTAACAGCGGCTTTGATCGAGGTATAACTGATGGCGCTGTTGTCATGGAGAAGACTCGACGCTGCTTCAGTGGCTGCCTTGTCAACTAATTCATTTCTGATGACTCCACAGTGGGCTGCTACCTACTGAAAGACGATGTTTTGTGTTCGGCCCGAGCCCCCTATTGGTCTCGTGAGCCTGAGTAGTTTCTCCCAGACATCCGCCACGATAGGCTCGTCCGCTACGATATGACCACCACTCAGGCACCTGATAGCGGATTGACTGTCCGTGCAACCAAGTACACCGGAATTAGTCAGGCCCAGATCGTTCTTTGAGCGGATGACAAAGTCAAGGCGGGCAGCAATGGCTGTGAGCTCCGCCCTGTAGCTCGATGAAAAGGAGACGGCAGATGTTATTTCCTTCAAGATAGCTTGAGGTTGGTCTTTCTTTTAGATGTTTACCGCACCAGCACCCCTTTCTCTGACGACCGAGCCATCAGTCCAAACTTACACATCACGTGGGAATTCCGAACGGATATTGTTGAGCGTCTGCATAGTTCTAACTCAGTGTTAAGGGAAACATTTAACCTTATCTTCAGTAGTACACGTCCATGGCTTGTACGGAAAGGCACAAATGATTTTCTCCCGGATGGAGATTTCCATGTCACCTGCCCTCGCAGGTTCACGGTCCGACGGTCTCACCTTCCTCCGTTTGGTGTCATGGAGCACTCTGTCCGAGAGGTGCTGCCAAGATTTATGTCTACCAGTGGCTTTCTTCAGTCTTTGATCCTGGGTGACCTCGAATGCTTTTGCCCTGAGTGGAGCACCATCTGGTAACCTTCTAATCTTTTCCACTCTGGAGGCCGTAAGCGCGTCATAGAGAGACTTGAGAGGAATCAGATCGGCCTCGAGAAGTAACGATTCGACATTGGATGATCTAACACAACCAGTTATAGATCGCGTGACATGCTTTTGAATGTGCTCAAGACGTTCGATCTTGCTGGGTGCAACGGAGCACACCCAGCTGTCAGTCGAATACCCCAGGACCGACCTAATGTATTCCAGATCCAGCGTTAGAAGATCGCCAGTTGAGCACCCCCCCCCCCCGATGTAGCTGCCAAAGCGCGTAGTTGGGGTAGTCTCCTGTTGCTCTCTTGTTTCAACTTCTTTAGATGGGATTCCATTGTCAAGATTGACTCCGGACATCCTCACGATATGCTAGTGGTAAGTTGCCAAGGAGCAGGGTAGGTCTTCGTGGCTTGTCCCATGGCCAGTTTGAGAACAGTATGGCCTCTTATTTCTCAACCGAAATCACCATCTTGTATTCCTTGGCCCATGCTTTCACGATGTCCCTTGTAGTACCCTTTCGGCCGCTTTCTCGGGCTTGCTGTTCGCTGACCATATTGAGTTGTCGTTGTTAAACAATGCGTTACTGAGCGCATTCACTGAGTCCAGTCTCTTGCCCAAGGGGTTCACGTAGCAAATGAAGTAGAGGTGGCCCAGGACAGAGTCATATGGAACGCCACAGATGCTCTTCGCGAACATGGGCATTATGACGATCGTAACGCACAGGAAATTATAGAGTTTTATTATCCACATCGTGATATGTTTTCCTAGGTGCAATGTACCTAGGTCATCATAAACTAAAGCAAATAACAGAGGACCTAAACACTGTAGCTGTTTTATCGGGAAAATTATAAAATAAATAGTCATAAAGTTATAAGTAAAAGTGATAAAATCTATTGAATTTATGCGTGTCTTTTACATCCGTTGTTTTAGGATTTGCCAGATCTGGAAGACGTTGACCCGGAAAAATATACATATGAAGTAAATACAGAGGTAACTTGCATCACTTTACAGTACATTAGTGTTTTGAGAGTAATTTTAAAAATCTAAGTTTAAGGATGTGTCTCCTCTCAGGACTTGTAGTTACCTCGCATAGGAAAATCATTTTTAATATTCTCCGTTCAATCTCACCTTCCAACTCTTTCCGCGCCTGCTTCTCCTGGTGTGTCCTCCCTAGGAAACCCCCTCGCGGGACAGAGTCAATAGATGGCCTCTAACTTTTCCTCCAAAACCACATTCGTCACCGTTCTCGCTGTTATCTTGTTAGCATTTCGAAACTCTCTGAACACCTCTGCTGCCTCTCCTTCCTCTTTGAATCACATGTTTTGCTTTCTTCTCATCAAGCTGGTTTAGCGTTAGTTGGTCAATCCAGCATTGACCAGATTCTGCATCTTTCGCAATGCTCTTCCAATGACTTGCATCAACCCATCACCGCACGACCCTCATCACCATTGATTACTCTCCCACCTGTTAAGAATCCAGTTCTCTTCCAAAAGCTCCGCTTCACGGTGCAACCCTCTCAAGTGTTACTCTCTCATCACATTCTTGATCTTTGGTGGCACCTGTTTAGGTTGCTTGGATGCGCCGGTCGCCTCTGGAAGGGTGGTGTGATAAAAGAGAAATGATTCATAGGAAAGGACAAAGCTCAGTAAGGAAGCAGAAGGCGTGAGATGTCGTATAGAAGGAGAAATTGAGGCGGTTATGGAATAGGGAGTAGCAGATATGGACACCAATGCCGCTTCGGCTGAAAGCAGTGGAGGTCAAAGCAGCGGGTCGCATGGAATGGAAAGTAGCAGAGAACTAATCACGAGAGCTTAAAACCTTTGTATCTTCTCCTTGAACTCTTTACTAAGTCCATCTAGTTTGTCGCAAAGTTTTGCCATCGCAATTAAAATGCGTCCGAGTATGTGATTTTGCAGTCGATGTAATTATTAACGTTTATTAATGTGCCTTTACAAAGGTTACTGCGTGTATAGAGAGTTTACATAGTTCGTCGCGTTCTTCAGTGAATGATTCGAACCACGAAACGAAATTGGTAAGAAAGTTTTTAGCAATTTAAAAAAGTTGCGCTTTTCAGCGAGTAAGAAGAAAGTGACTATGCATGGAGATTTTATCTCTCAACGACTTTATAGAACTTGGTTAGCAACAGTAAGAGCTCTGTTGAACAGTGTGTGGAGTTGATTAATTGTTCATATTTGCAATTCGCAAATGAACACTGCACCATTCTCTAAACTGAACCTTTTTGCAAAGCTCTGGACGCAGTGCCTGTGCTGACCAAACGAAAAACTCGAAACGTTATTTGAAGTGTAAAATGTTATATTTTAATAGATATTTACTCATATCTTCGACCAAGTATACAAATCTGACAGAACTTATTCGTTGTACATCAAGGCCATATAGCTATAAGCGAATCCAAGGAATAATTAGCGAACGAGTAGAGCACTAAATGAATGTCCTATTATTTTGGGGTCAAAGGTATCTGTATGATCAAAATCTATAATTTCCCATCAGAGCACTATGTCTCGCGAAGCCGAATCAGCTCTCTCCGAATGCTTCTTGGCGGCAGCCGATCATATTGCTCAGACTCGACTATCCAAGGAAGGTGTCCTTAACCCGGAAGATATCACGCCAGTTTTGGAGGAGGATGCCATGTTGGAGGAGAAGATCCGGCGACTAGCAGCGGAAGTGGGTTCCACCGAGGACTATTCTCCGCTCAGAAGAGAAGATTTTATGGGCAGCGATGGTTTGGATTAAACAGAAAGCGCCATTAATGTTACTCTTGACACTTTTTGTTCTTTAACTGTTTGCAGACATCCTCTATTATACACTCTTCACAGCTGTAAAATGTTTTTGAAATGTTATGAAATACTGCTGGTATATTGTTTTTTATGAATATCACATTTCATACTTATTGAATTCGTTGAGTTAAAAGGAGAAATGTGTAATTTCGTTTCTGAAAGTATTGGTCCTGTGGTGGGTTAAATGTATTTGCTATTTGCACATCATCGGTTAAAATTTATTTAATTTAAGCTACGGCCAAGAAAATTGTTGAAAAGCGTATTCCAGTTTTTATTTTAGATTAGTAGACAGTTGCTTATACATTATAATAATGTTATTATTAAGGTGTTCAGGGCAATTGGAATATGCCTTTTAATGAACCAGAGCTGGCATATGAGAAACAATATCCCTATATATATATCGAGCTGTACTCGTATACAGAGGCATAATTCCTAAGCGGATAGGCTATATATGAAATTCGGGATATCTTTCGTATTATAGAAAAATACCTTATATTCGTATACAAATGAACATTGGTTTAAGGTGTAAGAATACATACAAATAATTTTACTTCCTTTCAAACCTTTAAGCAGATTAACAGAAGGTAACTGTACAAAACCAAGTAAGTTTAATTTAGTAAGTACTTCTGTATTTATTACATCAACTATTTACTTTCAGGTCGCTCATTTATATAATTGAAGTTATTTGCATTAGCTATGAACTGCTAGAGATTAGGAAATGTGATTTTTGGCGCAGTCAATGAGTGTTTATTACATCATAGGTTTATATGCCGTTAATGTGTTTATTGAAGTCGCACAATAAAAAAAGAATGAGCTGTTATTCTCATTTATATACTGTGCATAAAAGGAGGAAATATTAACCGCCAAACGAAAGATAAGATAATTAGCTTAACCACGTTACAGGTTTATATAACAATGCTTTAAATCTTACAATAAAAATCTCTACTGCAAACTTTGGGTACGATATGAAAATAAAGTCTAACCAACCTAATTCTGCTATGCCAAAGCATTCTGTGTTTCCTTGCTTCAAGACAACTTAGGGATAGTATCATGCCTATATACGGTCATTAGTAGAAGTTTGTGTAGTTTCTTTTACGCATTACGTCTTTACGATCTGGAGTCAATATACTGCAATTCTCTTGCAAGATATTGAATTTTGAAAGAATGTTTGATGTACACGAAAATTCTACAAGCAAGTTACCGTAGCGATCTATATATTCAATTGATTCCGGTCTGTCAAAGAAGCTCTGCTCAAATATTTGTTATATATTGCCTATGATTTATATTTACTATACTAGTGGAGGTACCCGCTCGGGGATAAACATAGGGCAATAAAATATAAGAAAACCACATTTCCAAGTAAATAATTATTCTGATGATTCGGTAGGGAAAACGCAGAGAGGATGATTATGTTGAGAAAACCTTTCTTCGGATCCAATCGGGGTCAACCCAAGGGGTCTAATAAGCTTAAAACCTGCCTAGTCGTAATTAAAACACAATAGAAGTGACCTCTTGAAATCTAATTAATTTTTCTTATAAATTCCGAGGATACTACTCTCAAATTTATTAGTAGTAAAATAAAATCGTAGGATATATTTTAAATATGTATGATTTTTCCTGGTTTAAAATAATTTAAAGTTTTTCTTCCGAATATAAAATAATAAATAAAAATTAAAAATGTATTTAAAGCAGGTAAATACATCCTCAGGAGCCTGTTGATTCCAAATCACCCCTTAGTTTTGTGGTGGTGGTTCATTCCCGTCGGGAGAGCACGTTAGCGTCCCGACCTCCCTTAGGTAGGACAGCACGACCGGTCCACTCTGTCCTAGGACGGCCAAGGAAGGTCCAGGTCCGATAAATTGCAGGCGAGCGGCCGCATGGTTGGGATAGTCCAGGATTAGGTGTTGGGCGTCCTGAGGCGTTCTCATGCAGTCCGGAGAGCCCCCCCCCCGATGCAATGGAGGAGGATCGGAGCAGTGGCTAGTGCCCCGTACGAAGCTGGGCCAGCACAACCTCCTCATCACGCTTCGTGTGGGGCAGGTCTAGGGTGAGGCCAGCGATGGTAGCGGCTCGATGGGTGGTGCAGTGGGGGTCTCCCTCGTATCGCACGAGATCTGCGGCGAGCGACCGTCTGGATGTGGTCGCGTAAGCTGATTTTCTGTCGATGGGCCTTGTTTGAGGCTAGGCGGCCCCCGTCCGTGCCGTTATGTCGGCCTCCTCTTTGACACGCAGATCACTGTGGCCCGGCACCCACTGGAGGTCGACGTTGTGCAAAGTGCCGAGCTTGGTCAGCCATTTATGCCCTCTATATGCCCTTTATACCTTTACCATGGCCTCAAGCTGAAAATTAAGAACGAAATCATCTCTGCCAAACCTGCATGGGCTAACAAACTTTCGTCTACTGCTCTTGGTACCTGGAGGCTAGTTAATTGTGTCACTGGCAATAAGCGTAAATCCAATCTGGGAAGCTTAAAGGACTGCTTTGGTGATACTTCTGCAATTATAGATGCGATGTCCGACGTCTTCGTCACACACTTTAATGACGAAAGTGACATTCCCCTGATAGACGTTGAAGACTGCGAGTGGGAATTTGATATTACAGAGCAAATGGTCTACAATGAGTTGCTACTCCTCAAAGAGGGAAAGAGCGGTGGTCCAGACAATGTCCCCATTCGACTTTTGAAGACTGGGGCGGAGTTTTTGTGCGGACCTCTCACCTGCATTTTTAACCTCTCTATTAGTGAACGAAATGTTCCTACCTACTGGAAACTGGCATATGCCTCGCCTATCACAAAAGTAAAAAACCCCTCTATTAACGACCTCCGCTTCGTCTCTTTACTGTCTCCTCTATCGAAGATGCTAGAGCGTCTCGTCCTACGGCAAGAAAAAGCAAACTTAGTGGCCACTTATGGTACGAATCAACACGCGTATCGTCCTCATGGTTCGACCACCAGCGCATTAGTTGAAATGCACGACATAATCACTAGCCAGATGGACGATACATTTTACCTGCAGTTCGTATGACATGCTTAGACCTGTCCAAAGCATTTGATAAACTTCATCATAACAGAATCGTCAAACACTTGGTCAACGTTGGTATGAACAAAGGCTTTGTATGTTGGACACAGAACTATCTGCAGGGGCGAACGCAACGCGTGCTGTTTGAATGCTCTTACGGAAAGACAATTCCTGTGTCCTCTGGAGTTCCTCATGGATCTGTGTTGGGCCCCTGGCTGTTTGTCTCCTTAATGGGGAGCTTAACTGTTCTCGATCAAGCTGCAAACTTGTTAAAGTTTGCCGATGACGTTTCACTAATTGAGTCGATTACAGCAGATCATATTCCAAATCAGCTGAAGCACGTACGCTCTTGGTTCTCGAACAACAAACTGAAACTAAACGAGAACAAATCGAAGCAAATACTCTTCAAGAGCGGCACTGAAGATTCCCTAAATTTTCTCTACCCCGACATTCCGATCGTTCAGTGCATGACTACTTTTGGAATAATATAGCACATCCGACTAGACTGGTACGACCACTTCAACTGCATACTCAGGAAGGCTTCCAACAGACTTTAGGCTTTACGTCTTCATAAACCTATGCTCGCAAAATACAAACTCATCAGAGTCTATACGACGATTGTTCTGAACCTCATCCTCTATGCTTCACCCCTCTTCGTTGGGCCCAACCTAGGTCTCGTGGACATGCTCGAGAACTTCGATAGAAGAGCGCATAGGTTATTTTGCAACAGACAATGTAACTGTAACCGGCTCCCAACTCTGCAAAAACTTCGGGAAAAACCTCTTTATCTTTCCTCAAATATTGTGCTAACAATCAAGATCATCCTCTACACAGACTTGTGCCGCCTAGATTACCTAGGACTGGCCACTTCAGACTCCCTCCATCACGCACTACAAGACGCTTACGATCGTTTTTCCTCATGTGTGTAACTTGTGCAATTCTTCTTCATCTGTTTGACCTCTTTTCAGCCCACATGCATGTTCTTTTTTCTGAATTCTGTAATTTATCACTAGACTTGTTTGTTTGTTTGTCCCAGTTCATGTTTACTACATGAATTCCTTACCAGTGCTCGTTCACAAGTCTATTGCGATTGCATTTGATAGCCACTGCTACTCTTCTGTGTTTTTGTAAGCTTTTTCGATTTCCAGTTATTACAATATTCGTTACTCTCTCTCTCTCTCGATATATGACGCTTCGCCCACCTCGTTTGACACAACCACTTTACCTTATGTATTGTGGCCTCCAACTTTCAGCATTGCGATTTAGGGCTGTCTCTTTGGCAGGAGAATATTCGAAAAACTTAATTATTTCGTCAGCATCTGTCATCGTATTGCGGACTGCTGGTATAACGCAAGATTGAACAATTCATCGATTAAGTTGTTGTTTGGTACACCAAAATGGTAAAGCTTTTGGGTACTCATTTTTAATCAAGCACCAACTGCTTTAACTTTCCCGGACATATTTCCCTCCCCATAGTATAACATTGACTTCGTATTTTATTCGGATCTAATCAAAATTCGGTCACAATTATCCTAACATCTTGTCGGCTAATATTTCTCCAGAAGTTCCTTCTCTGACTTCTAAAATACCAACAAAACCTTCTCTTATAACGTTGGAACAATCTGAAAAACGAATAGTTACGGCCAATTGTTCAGTATTGGAGGTGTCACGAACTTTATCAGCTGGTAAGGAAAACCACTCCCGAGATTTAGTTACTTCAGATACAATGTGGTCTTGTATGTTTTTTCCAATAATATTTATTAGCTCGTTCTAAATTGCCTTTGATTTGTATGTTGCTGATTTAGGACAAGAGGCAAAATTATATTCTATGATTTTTACACCTACATATTAATTCGATATTGAAGACAAGCTTGAAAGTTTCCAGTATTCTCATTCACATTGTCATGCAGTGGTCGAATCATCTCTGTGTCCTCGAAGAGAACAATTTTGTTTGTCGCACAAAATAATTGTTTCGACAATGGTCTGAAGTACGTACTTTCATATTAGTTTTTTTTCTTTTTTTCTATACCGACATTTCCGGGCTCTTGTTGTGCATTCATTATGTTTAGGAATTCGCTTCCCTTATACAGACTTGTTGACTGCAATTTCCTGTGCCTGAGTGTTTAATCCAAAATTGGTCTTATTTCGTCGTTATGTTTTATCCCTTTAAACTGCTGATCGAAATATAGTCCTTAGCTTTCTTCCGATTTAAAAAGGGTTTCGTGACAAGTTACCTGACTAAGGTATCAGCAGAGAACAAGACGCAATTATACTTACCAAACGCACCATCAACACAAACTGTATAGGCGATCCCTCGCACTCTATATGTATTAAAGCCAGCTGTGTTGAAACTAGGATCTGTTGCAAACACCAATTTGGAAAAGCCTCCTTCTCACTAGGTAGACAGTATATACAGTACATTATTCAAGATTTCAATCTTCTGAATGCTGTCAACTTTTTATTCAATAATATTTCAATAATATCAACTTTTATGGCTTGGCTGTCGGCTAAAGAAGAAGGCTCAGTGTTGACCAGAGAAGGTGATGGATTGACGACAGAGGGCTTAGAGAAGAGAGAGGTGTCGGGGACTGGACCAGAGAGCGCTGATGTAGATACCCTGGAGGGAGAAGTGTCGTGGACTGGAGCAGGGGGTGCTGATGTAGAGGTCCTGAAAGGGAGAAGTGTCGCGGACTGGAGCAGGGGGGCTCTGGTGCAGAGGTAAAGAAATCCCAGACACCTAATATACTGTACGTATTAAATCATAATAAGTAAAACACGCCCAATATGCGCCTAATCATGATATCGTAGAAAATATGTTATATTTTGGCAGGCTGACTATAGGTATAAAAGGACGCAATATATAAGGAAGAAGGAGGCCGAAGGTGGAGGGGCATTAATAAACTTGTTTTATTTAACAAATAAAATCTGACTTATTTTATGTTTTATCATACAAAGGGGACGCTGGTTCAGCAAAACGGCGCCGAGTCCAGAATTACGGGAGGCCTTTAGACCCCCCCCCCACTTGGATACGACACATTGAAATGGTTAAATGTGTATTATATACTGTATAGCATATAGTATGGCATTATAACCAATGATTCAACTAGTTTAATCTCGGTAGACAATTTTACACTTCTCGAATTCCAAAGATTGTCCAAATCTGACAAAATTTGGTCTAGCGTGCAACCAGCACCTTAGTTTTTATCTCACTTGTACTGCTCATATTTTCTCTTATATCATTGAACCCTGGCACTTAAAGCTTTCTACTTGCTTTTTTCGGACATGCTGTTAGC
>JAUYWV010161255.1:0-18316 GCA_032274565.1 Nematoplana nigrocapitula
TGGAGGAGAGGCGTTCTTCAAAGATGGAGCGTTTCGCTTCATTGATCTTGGTGTTGATGATTTCTGAGAGTTCGGACCTTTCTTTGAAACTACCTTCTTTTTGAGCTATGTTGCGTTGGTGAATGAGATCTTTGATCTCGTTGTTGATCCAGGGGTTGGGGTGGAAGCATTTATCGATGATCTTGAAACTGACGATCGTTTCCGTAACAAATCAATTGAAAGTGGGGTGGGGGACAACATGGTGATGAGCGGGGGGGGGAGGGGTGCGCCCCCCCCCCGATCCTCCGGGTTCCGCCGCCCCTGCATACAACAATTGAAGCTGTTTATCACTGATAAATATAAAAAGGAGAAAATAAGACGCAATTTGAAACACATTTCAATCAATTAAAAATTAATCAGTTTTTCCAAAGAAATAAAAATACCACTTATTTAACAGTTATAAAATAATCGTTATAGTCTGAAGAGAATAAAATTTCCTCCATTGGTTAGGCCATCTTTGAGAGAAGGGTCTAGGCAAGATGAAAATTAATGATATTTAGTTAAATTGAAATAGTTACTAATTATACTATATTATTACAATACACTGATAGCGAATATGATCGTGGCACAGAAGTTTTGGCGGTACTCGGGAGCGAAAGACTGGAATTCGGCCAAAATAAAAACCTGGTTCAAGGTGTCCGTATAAGGAAGGGCATCCTTGACTTTATAAAAAGTACTATTGCAAAACAGAAAGGTATAGTGGTAGAATGGACTATAAATGTAAAAAGCAGGTCTATTATCGTCCCAAAACGAACATGATAAACGTTTAGAAAAATAGAAAATAGAATTCAATTGTGTTTTCAAGAACTTTAGTTAGAATCTATAGCTTAAGCGACGATGCCAAATTCTGGTATCAATGTATGATCGAATTTTCGACGCCTATAATATATGCAATATAAGTCAGCGGGGTGTTTCATATGACCGACTAGCGTAAAAAGAAACAAGTTATTCGAGATACTGTATGTACCTCTATGGTATGTACAGTATATACTGACCGTCCAAAATCCAGAGTTCCGATTCTGACCAAGTTCCAGGACTTTATCCTCAAGTCTGCTATTATGACGGCCTGCGTTTGATGTATATATATGCCTCGCACTGCTGCTACCCTTGTGTCCGAGGCTATAGGTTTTTATAGTTTTGTTGTTAGGCTATTTTGCTTCTATATAGAGCTACGTAGTCTGCATCTCTGCTGGCCGCACTCATTCAAGATCTTGAAAAAGCTAGCTTCATATACGAGTTAACTTTGTCGAATGGTGTATAATTATTTATAGTACGGTCAAACTTTGAACGCAAATAAGTCCATAGTTTGCCTACAGTCCTGTTGGATATTCTGTTTCAGGTAAAAACAGTTATGAAATTGGCATTTGTTTTAGGTGATTCAATGAAGAACAACTTGCTGTATATGACTTGTTACGATTGGCAGCGTTTTCATCGCAACAGCGTGGATTTTCCGGAGCATCCTACGTTAATTGTGATATACAAACTTTCGTTATCTGCACTAAAACGAAAGCAATTTTCATAATATTTTTACCAATTTTATAGTTTCCTGTAATAAGTTCTTGCCGAAATTATTTTTAATATGTGAAGTTGCGTGTCCCTTTTGATATTTTAAATAAAAATAAAAGCGCCAGGTTCATGAAAGCAAAGTTTACTGTATGCAGTATATTTTCGCCTGCTCTCATCGGTGCAAAACGCCGTAATGCTGGAACTGGTTTTAAAGCCGCCTTTCTTCGGTGTGAATTTTATCTTGTCACTTTCATTTACTGATTAAGATTTGTCTTTGCTTAAATTATCACTCACTTAACAGCTTCATACCAGTTTCAGCATTCCTGCGTTTTGCACCGATGAGAGCAGGCGAAAATATTCTGCATGCAATTTAAACAATCGACTTCATGAACCTGGCGTTTTTATTTTAATTATTTGTAATGTCATATGTTTTGTTATGAACTGGCACATATAGCCTACTCAGTGTTTCATTAGTCGCGAGAAAGTTTTGAAGAAATATGAAAAATATATTAATTATTTTTTTCTATTCAAATACATCATTAAAAACTGATGGCATTACAGGTAGCTGCATACTTAAAGATTATATGCATGGACCATGGTTGCAAGATTCTAATTGTTTGTAACATTTGTATGCACGGACCATGGTTGCAAGATTCTAATTGTTTGTAACATTTGTATGCATGGACCATGGTTGCAAGATTCTAATTGTTTGCAACATTTCTAAGTAATGTTCACCATTAACGTTATGTTTAAAAGAAATGGACTAGTTATACCTATGATAATATCATTTAATTATATAGACGCACTGCAACCTTCTCAGCTGATTGAGGCTTGATGTCTTTCATCCAATGGGATTTAAATCTACTTAGTATAGGGAACAATTGTGATGAGTCACTAAACCATTCATTTTAAACTATGAAACAAGGTAGTGTTGGAAATTCTGCATTTATGAGTTGCATCCATAGAAATCGGATTTTAAAATAGCTGTGCCGTGCAATCCGATTTCTATGGTTGCAGCACTTGAAATTGAAACCATTCACAGAAATGGATTTCAGGATCATAATCATCTTCTCTCAGTTTATTCAGAATTGTAAGTTTTTAGGGATTAAATTGTTTTGTAACTTTCAATATTCGCCATTAGAACTGTAGCACCGTTATTCTTTTGAGTGGCTTTTAAAATTTTGTTTAAAATTAAAAATTTTAAAATATTCTTTGATTTTATTATAGCTTGTTATATCATAGTCATTGAAGTAGTTAATTAAACTTAATATTATTTTAAGACTGTCTATGTTATCTAGTTATTTAATAGTTCATAGATAGTTTATAAAATATAATGTAGTTCGCATACATTGGGTGACTCATGATAAACACTGTGTAATCTTTCAAAACAACTATAATAGGATAATGATTAAATCCATTCAATTTGATTTTTTAAATGTTTTCAGAAAAATGTAGGATTTCATATAACACAGAGGGAAAAGCACAAAAGATAGCGACAATTTTAAACCTGTAATCTTTCTGTGACTCTTTTTTGTCTAAAATTAATGAAAATGTTTGGAACTGAAATTATCTGACGCAGTCTATCTTTGCTAATTATAGAGCGGTTCTGGTGCTTCTGATAACTTTGACTGATTTTATAGCCGAATAATAGGAAGCAAAGACAATTATTGGTTAATCTGACAATACTGTCAAACAAATAGTAATGAGAAAAAGAATGATATAAGTTTGTTGTATGTTTTGCAGAAAAATGGAATCAGAAGACATATATTTTCCAGTTTTACGAGATGCCTAATTACTTGGAATATTAACGACAAATAACATAATAAGATGTCGTGAAATATTGAAGCAATGTATTACTTAGTACTTAGTTATAGTCATAATTTTCTTTTAAGAACAAATTTAAATAAGTAAAACATTTTTTTAAGAAACTGGATATATATATCTATATAAATAAAAATGTAAATGTTCGTTTGTTCAAAAGCTTAAATCTCCGAAAGTTCTTCACCGAATGCTTTGAAATTTTGACACAACATTGCATTCGAATACGTGCGTGTTTTTATATTAGTGGGGAAAGGATCGGGATAGAGAGTGACAATCAGCGGGAGTTTGAGTATGCTCCCTCCTTCTTGTAACCGATCTCCATTGTATATATATATTCCTTTCAGGTATTACGATCATATTTCCCTTGGTATTAATGTAAACGACATGGCATAAATGTGGCAGTCATGAAAGATGTTCGGGTTGATGATATCTAAGTAATCACACAGAAAATTCTATACTTTGCTCAAAATATTGTTTATATGGTGAAATATCTAACAAACTTTTACTGGGTTTCTGCATGGGTTCAGAGCGCGAACAGTCAATTAAAAATATCATAACCAGGGAATACTTTAACTAAACGGAAAGTGAAACGAAGCACAAACGCTATAGTTTGAGTGGTTGGAAAAAATAAACTCCTTTGCTTTTTCGAAAATAAACAGGTACTTACTGTACAACCGTTAATTTAAAGGGTAACAGTAGTTGTTAAGTATTTTTATAAAACAATATAAATTCTACCATACTGAACTTGTACGTACTGAACTAAAAATATGATTTTTGAAACATGCAATATTTCGTTTTCATATTAAAAATAATCATATTTCCAGACAAGTTATGTCATTCTAATCGGGTACATTCGTTACAGTACACTTTAAAATAGACAATATGTTTAAAATTACGTGAGCTTATTTCAATTTAATTTTTCATAATGTAAAACATTCAACCTGTCTCTCAAAATCACGTTAAATCCGCGTTTCCCGTCCGGATATTAGAGTAGACCCTGAGCAGCAACATATTCAAGTGCGTAATTTCAGTTCGTGGGCATTTAATGTCATAATCCATTGCGACATTTTCAATTCAAGTGCATACATTGCAATCAAGTGAAACATAAAAAAACAGAGTTCCAAATTGATCAGTGAACTGAGCTGAGATCATGTGCTATTATTGAATAAAAATGTCAAACCGGGATTGATATCTCGACGAGACGCACTCTGCATAAACTTTGAATGCGATCAACACCGAGCTGCGATTTGGGTATCATAACAAACCGCATATCTGTATATTGCTACTTTGGCTGCTGAACTGTAAGCGAGATTAATTGTGGTCAAGATGCTGAAGGATGCACCTGCTGAGCGAAACAGTAAAAAACATTGTCACTATTCGTTGAAAATTTCGATGATTAAAACGAATTGGTATTCATTGAAAATGACTTTCGATGATTAAAACAAATTGCTATTCATTGTAAATGATTTTCGATGATCAAAACGAATTGCTATTCATTGAAAATGATTTTCGATTATTAAAACGAATTGCTATTCATTGACAATGGTTTTCGATGATTAAAACGATTTGCTATTCATTGAAAATGATTTTCGATGATTAAAACGAATTGCTATTCATTGAAAATGATTTTCGATGATTAAAACGAATTGCTATTCATTGAAAGTGATTTTCGATGATTAAAACGAATTGCTATTCGTCGAAAACGATTTTCGATGATTAAAACGAATTGCTATTCGTCGAAAACGATTTTCGATTATTAAAAGGAATTACTATTATTCTAAAACGATTTTCGATTAATAAACGAAATTATATTTATAAAAATATTATTCAATGAATATGGACGACCCTGTGATAAAGCTTTATATGAAATCTAAGTACAGTATATTCAATAATGGTTATTATTGTGACCTGTTAATGAAGCAGAAAATTCACATTTTTAAGTCAATTGGCTCTTGGACGAGCTGATGTGGCATTCACGGATCGACGCCAGTCTTCCCGATATACTGTTCGTTGAGATGCTTGTTGAAAATTGCATCCAACCCATTCCTCGCTGTTCGACTGCCATGTTCTTCTCCTTCGTCTACGCCAAGATTAGCACTCTCGTGCTATAATATATCGTCAGAGATACCAAACATGCGAAGGAACCGCAGCAATATTCCCCTACGATCTGGAGCTCCTGTTTGCTCTGATTAGGCCCCCCAAAAAAACCTTCAGTCTCGCTGGTAACAGGTTGGGGCAGCGCTTCAGCACGTGATCCAGGTCTCCCTTTTTTCGTTGAACTTCCGGCAAGTGTCGTTCTCCACGATCCCTATCTTCAAGATACCAGTGCTCTGTGGGGAAATGAGCCAGCATCACCTCTTTTTCCCGCTCAGCGTTCTTCTTTCTTCCCAATGCTCTTTTTAAGATGCACTCCCTCCTCGATTCTCCTCCTTTATTCTCTTATAGATCGCCCCCTTTGCTTTTCTGAACAGTACAGCATTGTCTTGCTCGTTTACCCCTCCTTCATCTGCGAGCCTGTCCGCTCTCTCGTTTTCTTCAATTCCACAATGCGCTGGTATCCACTGGAACCAAATCGTCCTGCCACTTTCCAAGAAATTCACCAGTCTGCTCCAGATCATGTTTCCTATTTCTTCGTCTTGGTTATCTGGTCATCCTTGGATCTTCTCAATTCCCGCTCTAGAGTGAGATAAAATTGTGGCCTTTCTACAGGTTCTTCTTGGCCTTCCTCTTCCACGCGTACCTTCGACTTTGCCTCGGATGATGTCCCTTTCCAGGCCATCATGTCTCATTACGTGGCCAAAGAATCTCAATTTCCTTCTGACGATTTGTGTAAATAGCATCGGCTTTGTCTTTATAGCTGTTTGAGCACCCATTGATTTGCCAGTCTGTCTCTCCAACCCAATCATGATTTTAAAATATGTTTAGAGCATTACATTCATTAGTAATTTAAGTAGAGTATCAGTGTGTATATATGAACTTGCGTCATCCTGTTATTAAAGTTAATTAGAGACAGAGGAAGGGATCATGTTTTACGTATATGTAATATGAGTATTCATCTTTCTAGTTTGGAAATTTAATTTTAAATGACTAATTTATTAGTTTGCGATACTAGGCGATATAAGAGTGGAATATAAAGAGAAAATGAAAGCTTCTTGTAAAATAATTTCCCAAATGAATTTGCTTTTGGTGTAGTACAAACGCTTTGCATGGGTGAAAAACAATCATGCATCAAAGTGCATCTCATGGACAGTTATCGCTGTTCCCCTGTTACTGATGTTTTAGATCAAATATACAATATATAAAAATATTTTTTGTGATGACGCATTTCATTTTTTTTATTTGTCCTGTACAGATAGATATCGTCTGTGTTTATGCCAGTTTATTGTCCCTCACTATCGAAACGTTGTTCATAAATCATAGCATTGATTTCGCGTATAGTGGTTTAGTCTTCGTAATTATTAAATCCCGTTAGCCAACATCCATGGTATAAAATAGGCAAAAACAAGACAATAGAAATTGGATGTTGCAATTACAAAAATAGATTGAAAATATGAAAATTATTAATGAAAAGATCAAGTTTATACCATACAGATCAGTTACACATAGACTGTATACTGTAGATTAATAAAAATGTGTGATTGCAAAAGTAAGACTCTCTTTGATTAGTCATAAAGCGATATATTACAGGTATAAAGTAATGAAAGAAGTTTGCTTGTATAGTCTGGAACCAATGAGAAATTCATCTAAAATTAATTAAAAATAGGAAAACCTTCAGAAAAATAGAAAATAACTTAAATACGATTTCAGCCTAGTTTGACTTCCACTCTTTACTGTAACAGATCGATTTGTCTTGCATCCTTACACTCCACAATTCGATGTATCTCTTGTTAGTATCCATGCGCTCCCAGTCCCATTTATATATGTGGATATCTTGTTGCCTTTAGTTGATCACCATGTCAACTGGTTCTCAATTGTTTCAGTAATTGTACGCAATCACAGTTTATGAAAGTCTAGTAGTCTGGTGATCAGCCAGATCTGCCATCTGGCGGCCTCAAATAATTAGCAATAATAATACTGAGTGTATATTTGTATATTTCAAACAGATAAAGAAACTTCATATACTGTACACGAATGTCATAACACGAACACATAAATGACAAAATTCAACGATTCGATAAATGCAAAGAGAAACAAGCAGAGATGCGCAACTCGCTGTTTTATAGGAAGTCTTTGCTTGGGTATATACAAAAAAACTACATATATATGGCACCGAAGATTTTCTTTGGGAACAAACAAAATCGGATATTTCTAAAATTTCATGTTGCGGTGCGGAAACTTGGTCTGCAAAATCTGGGAGGAGAATAAAGTGAATGGTAGGCACATATTAGTAGAACGACGAGGAAGACCTGCCAATTCCCGGAAGTACTATGGAATGGGGCAAAATGTAAGAGAAGATCCGCCACCGCAGCTAATAGGGAGATACTGTGTACTATCAACGAATACATTTTCAATAGTTTTCCCATACGTACAAAACCTATATCAGGTAGCTCTTAGTGAAGATAAATAACTAATGGATTATGCTTTCATTGCAGTTATTACTCTACACCAAACGAGTGTCTGCACACTCAAGGAGGACTGGAACTGGACTCGTATGAATGTATGGAGGAGGGAGGGCGAGCTGCTCAACTTCTTAGCACCGATTGATCTGGCGCGGGGAAGAGTTGCGGAGGTACGAGCGGCAGGGGTAACCCGAAACGATTGGGATGATGCAACACTGCTGGTGAACCCATTCCCAGTTGGAAATGGTGGTGGTGGTGGTGGTGTTGGTGCTGATGCTCGAATGACCCGGCTCCATCGGGCGGAAGGGAAGCACACATAAGTAGGGGTGGCCTGGAAAACGATCTGACAGAGACTGGATCAGGTGTCGACTTGTTATTGTTGTTAGTCGCCTTGACGGGCTCATTTGTTTGCGAACTGGTCAAATTTAGAGTGCCACCACTTCGGGGACTGGACTGCTGAAATGAATCACATAAAAATTGAATTTAGAACACGCAAACATTTATATGTACTGAAAAATCTTTTTATTAAAAACATCGCATGCTTATTATTCCCATTTATTTTTGCAACATTCTTTCTGAGACTATAGTTATTAGTGATTAGGACCGGATCAGTAACGTTTAGAAAATCTGCGGTTCATAACTACCAACCAAGGTGTTGCGTTTACCTAAATTTGCAATTTTTAAACAAGTAGGTACAACCCTAGTCAATAAAAAAATAACCATTATAATAAATTATACCAAGAACCTGTAATTCCGATAATGCGTCCTCATCCTCTACTTCACTTCCCCCGACAAACAGATCTTCGTATCGAAATGCAAGGATACTTAAATGCTTGCCTGGTTCCTTTAATATGTTCATACCAATTTTCAACTAAAAACAATCTGTAATTCCTGAGAAAATCGACTGTGGACATCAGCGTGACTAACGGACGCACATACAGACATACATGCAAAAATTGGTAACATTTAGTACTGAGTACTTGCAGTACTCTTTAAGGAATTACTTCAGCGAGACGGGAAGCATTGGTGCGAACAAATTATCGATAAATTCGAGGCTAAATGATTCAGACTGTTGTACCCTTAGGTGTTGTACACATTATGCAATCGCAGCTAATCAAGTCGGGACTCATGGGTGTCTACTCTCCAACTTCTGAATGTCATGTTACTGCCAGTGCAGTGTGTATGCTGTCGCGTTGTACCGTAGGAAAAAACTTCACATGTTGCTAACAAAATGAGGAAGAAGGATCGGCCTTGAAGATTGCTGTGTACTTTTGACTCGTCACGTCAAGCACATCGCTTTTGAATGGCAACCCAGACATTGAGTGAGCCTCCTCCCCGAGCAATTGTGTTTTATTTCGTAGACCACCTGGTCTGTGTTAACATATAGTCACTGATGCTCTTAAAAGACATGTTCAGGGACTTCATCACTGAGAACACCATGTAGCCAATCGTTTTCAGCCGAGTGACGCCAGCACTAAGTCTTGAGGTCACCAGCTACAAAGCTGAGTATTGGTGTGCGAGTTCTCCTGTTCTGAGTCGCCATGCTCATCACGGCTGTGATCGGGGGATCGTCTTTCGGCAAAGCTGACGATTGTGCCCATCTGTTAGTTTGTTGTCTTTCAGGGTGAGCTGAACCAAGCAGACGTTCAACAGTATCATGTTTAGCTAATTTAGTAAGAAGGTTAGCTACTGTAGTCTTACGGGTCTGCATTACTCTCACCATTCTCACTAAGGACAAACACTTATAACAGTGATTTATGGCCTAACGTATAAATTAAAGTTTGCGTCCCAGAATATATGAAAGACAATATTCAATTCGACACATTTGAAACCAGCAGAGCAGTTAAATGTTAAAAAGTGGTTTTAAAAAATAATTTTGATAACGGCTTTTCACCAGAGTGTATTGTAATACATATACCGTTTACTCTCAACCCACGATGTCATTTAAATAAAAGAGATGTTTTCTAACATTAAATTTAGTGTAACGCTTATCTGCTAATTTATTCGTATGATACAAGTTTATTACAAAGTTATTTTTGCGTTGAAATTTAGACAATTTGAATCTGCTCATTTTCAGTGTCTACGTAAGGTATCGTAAGTAGCAATTATAATAGAGAAATATGGAGTATAGTCCGAACAGAAATACTTACATGTTCTCCGGAAGTGAACGAGCTAGCGGTGCTGCTGGATGGTGACATCTTGCAGTTGGGTTCTAGATCTTCGTGTAGAGGCTGGTGCTGTTGTCGCTGATGGAGACATGCAGATGCGGACGATTTCTTCGACATACCCAGTTGACTGAAGAGTTGATGAGTGACGTCCTTGTGCTGAAGATCGGCCAGAACTTCGGGGCTGCATCGTTGCAGACGATCGAGAAAGTGCAGAATTGTATGTTCCAAGCGTTCCAATGCGATGTTGTCTTTGCTGTCGGTCTTAAATTGCTTCTCCGTGTACTACAGAAGGAAGAGGAATACATACACAGATTATCTGAATATGTGTGACTGGGTTTACTAGGAGACGAAAGCAATATTTGTTATACAGGGTGGGCCATAAGTTCCTCCGTATGGTTTTCAAACAAAAATTATACAAAAGGAATAATAAACCTAGTTACACTATATGTCAATTCAAGCAACGAATTCAAATTTATTGTCAGATATCTATCTACTTTTAGTTAGTTTGAAGCTTACAGCAGCATGGCTTTTCGTTTTAGTAAAGGGCAGAGAATAGTTGCTGTTATCTACATTATTATGAAGCTCCGTGATTCCTGGGTCGGTACGTCGGTCAGTCGGTCGGTCGCGTAACTGATTGGTAAGTTTGCTGACAGAGAGAGAGCAAGTGCGACTTGATTTGCTCACTAACTTATACACAGTCTGGCTGGCTTAAAGCTGCACAGGCGGCCAAGCTGATCTATTGATTTTCTCTGTCGTCCGTCCCTCACACTCTCACTCTGGCGTAATCTATCTCGCGTTGGACACAAGCAAGACTACGGCGCTGCGCTATAGGCGGGTGGTTAGTCTTCCGCGATAGCTGCGCTGACTATTTTCTACTTACCTCTTGATTATATAAATATCAGTTAGATTCCTAATTCCAATTTACAAAAATTCCCTACTGTCGGTTAGCAACACTTACACGAGTAGCAGCAACGGGCCACTGGTACATTATTATTGATCTAACGAAAATGGAGCTGGAGCAGGACGTCGTTCAGCCGAACAATTTAATATTAATACTGACCAAGGTCGAAACATCACTTTGCTAATCAAGAAGTTCGAATAGACTAGAACCTTCAGTAATGCTCCGAGAACCGGGAGACCAACCACAACAACAGTTCAGGAAAAGGGTGACGAACTGATAGAAAGTTTGCGGCATAGTCCCGAGAAATCAACTAGACGTCTAGACACTAAACAATTGTGGTAGGAGGAAGAGAAACTTAAAACCGTATGTCCCGTGTCTGGTACAAGAACTTCATGATGGAGACTCTGACAGCGCGGTTCAATTGAATGGCCTGCTTGATCTCCCGACCTGACGCCTCCAGACTTCTTTTTGTGGTGGTCATGAATGATCTGGTATACACTGAAAGCCCGCGTACATAATCGACATTGAACATTTTTCAAAGGTTTGCCAATGCGTAGCTCCTAGACTTCGGGAGCTGGACATCAGTCAGAACGGCGACAGACTATTCGAGCTATTCCGATTGTACTGTAAGTGCTTGTAGGTTTATTCTTTTAAAAATACCACTTGTGTTTCGAACAATTTTCCTCTCTACATAATGATTCCTTGTTCCCTCATTTCCTCTCCTCCGGACAGACCGAGCTTCTTATAGAGATACCTGTCTGCAAGCGAAGGCGGGTCAAAGAAATACATATTCACTAAGAAACCCCCATAGAGAGAAGCAAGAATGCTTCAGTGCATGCCTGCTTGCTTTAATTATCTTCCCACCAAGATTCAACTAGAACAAAATTCCTGGAAAAGTCGACTTTGAACATAGCGTGACATACATACACACAGACTTTTCTATATAGAGATGCGGGATTCCTATTATAAAAACTCATAATACTGAAAGTCCGTCACAGCGAAATTCCTATAAATCACAAAGTCTATAAAACTGTATATCCAGTTGAGAACACGCTAAAATACAACGAAATGCATAGTTTCAATGCGGTTTATACCGCATGATTGAAAGTCACTTAAGACATTTACATTTTACCGGGTGCCGCTTTCTATGGCTGCTGATCAATATGTTGTATAGTCTGCATAGATTTGGCAGATGGTAATTTTAGTACGTAGCGAAAGACTTCAATATGCTATTCCGCGTTATTTGAATAATCAGGTCCCTCTGAGAACTTTGCTTAATATCTTATCATACCCATTTTCCTGTCATCTTATTATTCAGCAGTGCGACAACTCGTCAGAGTTATATTCGCACTAACTTAAGTATTCTCCATTATACAGCTACTGCTTGCTGAAAGAAGTGTACACTATGCAAAGAGATACTAAGTGAAGAGGTTGGTTGCATCTGCTATGTACTCTAATTCAGCAAAGCAATAGCATATAGGAACAACCTGCGTTATGCCGATGATACACTACGGAGTACTAATTTGTGAGTCAGAAGATGAACTACAAAAACTACTTGACAAAGTTGTAGCAAAAAACAATTAGAGGTTTGACAATCAATTAGAAAAAGACAGAATACATGGTCGTGAGAAAGAAGGCAGTAAGACCCCAGTGTAAGTTGAGCATCAGAGGAAATAAGATGAAGCAGATCGAAAAGTGTAACTATACCTAAAAAGTCTGATAACAGAGATTGGAAAATTGCGATATAGAGATTGAAAAATAATAGGAGTAGAAAAAGATGCATTCCAGAACTTAGAAAAGATACCAAAAAGTCGGAAGCTGTCGATGGATACCAAATGATTTTACTGGACTTTTATGTTATGTATCTATACTATATGTCAGTAAATATTGGATAATATCAGCTCTGCCGGAGAGAGAAGACTGGAAGCAATAGAAATGCGGTTCCTCAGAAGAATGCTCAAAATATCTTGGGCATATATCACGTTAAGAACGAAGAGATACTAAGAAGGGCTTGAAGAGAAAGAAGCTTAATTAAATCCATTAGAAAGGGCAGCTCCAATTCCTCGGGAACGTAATGAGAAAAAAAAGCTTAAAAAATCTAACATTAACAGATCGTATAGAGGAAATAAGAGCAGAGGCAGGCAGTGGCTGAATTATTTGGGAAGTTTATGCCAATGGGTGGCAGAACAAGTACCAGATAATGAAAAAGCAAAGGTATCAGAGCAAGAGGTGATGAAGACAACAAGAGATAAGAAGCTGTGGAAAGTAATGATCTCAAACGTCCTCGCCGGACAGGGTACTTAATAAATAGAACGGGAGAGTCTAAAAGACATGTAACCAGTCTTAACATTTTATAAACAACCACCTTTATTCCAACAAACTAAATTAACCAGTAACGACGACAATATCCTCGGAATGTGATAACATGGAGAGCTTCCCTAAATTAATTGTTTGTTTGTTTGTCTGTCTGTGTGTCATCCATCTTCTCCCAGATCATTAATAAGAAAGAGCCGAATTTTTGTGTACCCACCCTTTGAATGGCGGGGCAGCGCATGCACTATGTGATTATATTTTTCATCCACATGGGTGCCACAGGTTTCGTTTTGAGATTTCGTTTTAGGCCCTTTTCAGACTACCAAAACTATACGTCACTTTTATACCTGCTCTTGATATGCGCTCCTAATGAAATTTCGTGGAGATAAAAAACACTATTCGTCGCAGGGACTCCTCACTGACCTCAGTTATATTGCATTTCCCATTACTAATAGATTTATGATAACACATTATGTGCAAAATCTCCAAATTTTTATTACTGATTAAAACTAAATCTGCCACATTTGCAAATGGCGTAATCATAACACAGACTGCAGAATTCCAGAATAATCAGTTATTTTGAAATTATGTTTAAAAGCAATTAATTAATTTATTAACTAATGAAAATACAAACAGACTTAAAAATTTAATTACACCAAAGTTATAAAGCTGACACGGTGATTGAAATTCGCGACAAAATGCCGAAGAAAAGAAACAACTGTTGGATCCAGGTCACGTTCTTCCAAGAGAATGAGAGTGCCCACAGGCTCAGTGAATAATAGTCCCTGTATTAATCATTCTAAATATATTTCATATTGCCATCATCTGCAGCAATGCGGATATGTAGTCTAATTAAACAATCTACAAATAACTGTACCTTATTGGAAAACGAAAGCCGTAACAAACATGTTTCATTTTTTATTAATCAAGCATTTGGAGAACGGTAAACGAGAGAGTAAACGGTAGAGTCGGGAAGTATTTCGCTATGTGTTATGCAATAAACCATTCTAAAATATTATAAAATCAATTTCTACACAAATATGGATCTAATTGCTGAAAATTATTCATATTGAACGCCAATTAGCAATAATAAACTCGCACTGTCAATCTGTATTGGAAATTATACCAATACAGAGTAAACTATATTTTTCAAAATGGCGCCTGAATTTTGTTTACATTGAAATATATTCAAAGACTGAAAAAGCTCTTCTGAATGCATGATTCCTAACTAAACACGGTAAAACATGTCGAAAAATCGAGTTAACTGTTGAACTGAGGATGACGGCTGTGTTTAAATAAATTCTAATGTATTCAGGCGCCATTTGGAAAATATACATTATTGTACTCTGTATTCGTACATGTATGTATATTTCCAATACAGATTGACAGTGAGTTTATTATTGCTAATTGACGTTCAATTTGAATAATTTTAGTCATTAGATCCACATTTAAGCGTAGAAATTGATTTCAATATTTTTTAGAATGTTTTTATGTATAACAAATAATGAAATAATTTCCGATGCTAAAAGTAACGTTCTAGCTTGGATAACACTATTTAAGAGAATAGAAAAGCCAAATAAACTTCATACCGCAATGTCATTTTGTAATCGCTTTTTCGGACTGTCGTCTCCAGTCGGGACTTTGTATCCCTCGGTAGGTTGAATTCGGAAGGGAATATCTGGTTGATGACTCGGCAACAGAATGTTTGGTCTGGCATAGCGAATCTCCGGATTGAACAGGGGCGTCGACGGCGCTCTAGTCGAGCCAGTGGGTCCTGCGGATCGGAGACCGGAGCCCAGAGGAACGCTAATCGGTGGTGGAGGAATGTAGCTGTGGGGCGGGAACACGGGAAAACCGTGGGACAATGGGAAGTCGTGGAAACCAGCAGGGAAAAATGGTAACGACAATGGTGGACGACCGGGTAGGTAGGCACCGGGGCCACAGGCTGACATCGGGGGGAAGTGAGAGATCGGGGACGAGTTGGTGAGGTCCTTTTTCAGTACACGCGTCCACAATTTGGTCAGGTTGTTCTTGCCCGGCTTTTTGGCCAGGGAGAAATACTTGGTGTTGTCGTTGTGGCGTGACTTGATGTGGAGTTTGAGAGAGGAGCCTTGAGTGAAGCTGGCCCCGCATGCCGAGCACCAGTAAGGTTTGTCACCTGAAAATGAATACATGTAGTTGCACAGTACTGGCATTAATCTATTACATGTATACTCAGATTTTGTAAAACAATATTGATAACACTGCATTTGTATAGTTTTACTCTAAATTATTAAGAAATAGACAAATTGTTTCCTTAAATATATAGTATGTCATCGAAACGACTGTACAATGCAACAGACAGGGCAGTAAATCGCACGAATTTTGAGGAGAAGGCTGACGACGAAAAAAAGGTTTAATTTTGATATCATTAGGATAATATTAACTCTTCGAGTAAAAGAAAATATTTGAAATAAAAGACAAGGATGTTATTTACACATTTTATTTAATAATAACTTTCATAATGACAAAATTAGATGTACTGTATACTATTGTGTAGAAACAAATCCCATCAATATGGTCTATATTTAATTTAACATCTGTGTAGATTTCAAAGGTTTTCTATGTAAAATAGTATATATTGATAATATATTAGAAGGTGCGTTTTTCATATAACATCAGATATAAATGAAAAATATAACATAAATAAAAATACAATGCATTAGGTAAGTTAGATATACCACAAATAGAAAAAAAATCCATTTTTAAGCGCTCCAACTCATGTTCCATAGAATGGGCAGTACTACCTCGGAAAAATGGGGTCAGAAATTCATCAAGATCTTTTCCTTGCATTTCTTCCAATCTCGGAAAAATATACCAATCGCAGACGTTGGTGTCTGGGGTATACCTTGGTTGTTTAAACAGAGAACAATTTTTTGATTCAAGAAACGCTGTAGTGGCCCTTGAGGTGTATAATTTAGCGTTATTGTGCATCATTTTCTCAGTTCATTGGAATCAAATCTTTTAAATTCACCATTAATGAATTCGATATACACATCTGAATCGATGGTTTCTTATCCTTTTTGCTTTTTAGAATAGTACAGTCTATTGAAATTGACAGCAACTAAAATAATAAATTTGGCATTAAAATTTGAACTCCCTGCTATATGCATTTTAATCACCCTCTGGTCCAACCCCAGAATTTGGAGTAAGGTGATTTCCGAATGATCGCACATATACAATCGTTTCGTCTGTTACAATGAGTTTTTGATTGCTATTTCTTTGCTCCAAACCCCTTCAGATATTCCGACAACATTAAATCCACTCTTCACGTTAATAAAATTTAAAACCTATCAATTTCTTCGTTAATATTTCGTTTAAAATACTGCTAAATTTAAATTTAAAAAAATATGGCATCTATTGATCTAATCTAACAGAACTTCAACGAAAACACAGACATCTAACTTACTGTACATGATGCACGGTATTTTTCCATATGTCTAATTATCAAATGTTTAAAAAAAACTTTTTAATAGATCAATCTATAAAATGGTGATTGAATGCATCTTAATTTCATAAGAAATGAATATTTTATCACGATTTTTAAGTCAGCCTACTCCTAAAAGTTGTATTTTTCGGCAGATATATGTCCCGATTCCTTCAAATATGTTTCATAGGCATGCCGAAGCTGAGATCAAACGAATCATTGCACCTCTGGAATGTGATGTAATTTGCACTGCGATACATTATACAAAACGAAGAGGAAGGGGAAGCACGTATTGTAGCACTCACCGGTATGCGTCCTGATATGGACGTACATATTGCTATAATGCCGCGTCGAGTAGGGACAGAGTTTGCACTTGAGAACACTCTCATCGCAGTTTCCACGGAAATGAGATTTTTGCAGGTGTCTAAGAAGGTTCTTCTCAAAACGGAAAGTTTTCTGGCACTCCGGGCAGACCAGGTTTCCAGTTCCAGCCGCCTCCTGTTCTTTGATCCTGGTCGTATCATAGGGCCGGATGAAAGTCGGGGGCGAAGAAGAGAGCTTTGTCGAGAGATCCAGGGCCGCCTCGGTTTGGTGCAAGAAGTGGCCCGGACTACTGGTCTCCTCTTCCTCCTCCGGACAGTTAGGCGTTACCGAATGCTCAATTTCCATGACGCCTGTGGGTTGCTCTACGACATATAGCTCCAACGGGATGGATTTCAAATTGTGCGTTATGGGTTGGAATCGACCGGTTGGCACTGGTTTCGTTCGCATATCAGTTACCTCTATAAAATAGCCAACCAACCATACAATTGAAAAAGTATAGATGCTAAGAAATTATGGCATCTTACACATATATAACTCGCGACAAGAAAACAGTCTTACCAACCTATCTAACTAACTACTATCTTACCATAGCAAGAAGTGAACTGATTTAAGATTATTATGAAGGATTTCGATGAACTGTCGATGTACAATCAACAGAGAGCTCGGTTCAAAATCGAATTGTTTGTACCCAAGTTCATAAATATTTTTAGCTTTTACAGTATAGTTCACTTTGAACCGAATAAGCATACAGATTTCTCTGCGCATACAACTGCACTCACCTAATAAACAGGAGGGGTGCACTCGATGTAATTATTTACAACAAAATAAAATCGATAAATCAATCAAACATCACTTCTCAAATACTTTTTCTGAAAATAGATTATAATATTTTTACTTTGAAATTTACTGTTGTACTTACTGAATATATTGTATACTGAACTTGCATATAACATTATTCTTAACCGCAATGCACTGTTGAATGGTCGGTAAACTTTATACAATATAGTTTCACTGGTGTCTATCCTTTCAAGAATTAGAGAAATGTATGCATATCTGACCGTTATTTTTCTCCCAACTCTCGACGGATTTGCATGTTTGATGACTCAAAAATGCTACCCCAATGGGTAACATAGGATAAATAGCCACGAGATGCAAAATTTCTAATTGAGAGGCCCACAGCAGAAAATACCCCAAAAACATGTTTTTGCTGCGATGCTAA
>JAUYWV010161366.1:0-26870 GCA_032274565.1 Nematoplana nigrocapitula
GCTAAATATAAGGCGCGGGCCGATTCGCCCCCCCCCCCGATTTCTGAGTGTGTCTTTTAGCCCGAGTAGGATAGGGTTAATCCATCGAACTAGAGAAAGGAATGCAGTGGGTGCGTGATAAAAGCGTTTTTAGCTAAATATTTAGTTGTACTTGACTTTTGGAGATTATGGCCCTGTTTAGTTTTTTTAAATTTCTGAGGAAAGGGCCGTAAATCTTCCAGCATGCTAGCAGTCCGTGGAAGGAACACTGCAGTAGCTTCTTCGTGCCTGCGCATGCATCATGAAAGGTTGCCGTGCGCCCCAATCTCGCTTCGCGCCAATTTGCAGATCTACAAAATAGCCTGCACTTGTCCGTCCGATTTTAGACTGAATGCAAATGCATCTTGTTGTGTTTTTTGTCTTACCAGGCCGATAGTGCCGAAGGGAACGGTGCTGATGCCGATCATGATGATGATGATGATGATGATTTGGACGATGATCCGGAGGTGAAGTCCAGCATCACCTAACAACCCCTTCTTCGTTTTCCTAGATGTGTTAGCTCACACAAGCCATGGTCACTCATCACCGTGTTTAATAATCCACGTGCAGTGTGTGCATTTTTGGTTTCGTGTTTCCTTTTCTGTTCTTCCTCACAAAAAACGAGCACTTTTGAAGACTGATAATTAATCAAACTCACAGCATTTGTGCTCGAATAAACTGCAAATAAGGATAGACGGGAAAAACTTTCCTAAACTAGACCCACATACAACGATTGTCAGGTAAACCTCGCGTCAGAATATCTTGCGTATATAATTGTGGGATTTTGACCCACAAACAAAACGAGCTGCTGTTATATGTATGGCTAGGATGTGTTTATCAGTCTTCAATTGTACTAATCTGTGCACTGATTTTCACTCTGCGTATTATCACCAACGTAATCACAATAATCCAACTGTAATATTTACCTTCCCGCTTCTGCTTTACTATAGTTGCTCCTCAGTTTACTCACTGTACTCCAGTTTACTCTGTCTGTTATTGTAACCTATGTAATACTTTACTCCTCACCGTCTAATATGATCATCCTCTTTACTACCTAATGCCTATAACAGTTGTGCATGCTAACTTACGTAACACTGTGCCTATTTTTACTAGTTAGTGCATATATATGCTCCTCACACACGTTGTTAATGGGACTGGACTGACTGTATTAATACTTACTGATGTAACATTGTTAAACGGCCTCTCTCTCTAACCTTCATGTCGGCTAGCAGTCCCACTAGGTCATCCTGGACCTTCCTCCACCTCTCCAACCCTTTTCCAGGTGTAATTCTGAAAGCGTATTTCGCAAATAGGAAGATAAAAGACGTCAATCAGAAAATTTGGAGATATGAGATTTTAAACAAAAGTGGTAAATCGTGATAGAAAGTAGCCCTGCAGTTTGTATACGAAGTCATTTAACGCGGTACATACAGTAATGTATATTCTGCTTTATAATGAAACTGAAAGATTGTGTTGTGATGTCTGTGTAATATGCAGCATAATCAAATTGTGAAAATACTACCTGGTGGTCTCTTGTTTCCACCAGAAATGTATAATACGAATACTTGAAGACCCGGTTTCAGTGTGTTCCGTTTGTAGAGAACCTAGAGGAGGAGTCAAACCAACGAAGCTCCTTACAGAATGCACTGATTCCCTGAGATCATGGTTTGAAAACAACAGCAGTATCACTCTTGTTGAAAAAAGCGAATCCAAGATGATTTCGATATATCAGTAAGTCTTACATCGATAAAGAAACTATTTGGAGGTCTACACGTTGCAAAATTCAAATTTTCGCCATATTCCATCATCAAAGTAGCCGAACAACTCAAAAGATAAACAAATATCCAAGTCATTGGTGCTATAATGTCGACTACTGTCGTAATTAAGATAAAACGTGATTCTTTTAGAGCTAAAGCGGCAAACACATATGCGTTCACTTCCTGCACACTGACAAGAATTAGGCAACCGCTTGAATGGATTAGTTGTGTTGTGACAATGCACCGTGTCACACTCAGTTGTATTCAGGGCCAGACCATCTGCTACTTCGCCTTGAATTCAATTGAAACCTTATGCAGCAAAACGAAGACTAATACTGACAGTTAACACATTTTGGCTAGTGTTCAATGCCAAGGTGTGTGCAAACAAATACATCAGTACCTCGCAAATATTGTAAATGCAATCAAGGAATCCATAACGAACGCCGATTGTCTACGGACCTTCCAACATTCCACAATTTGATTACGAAGTCGCTTTGCCCATACAAGATATGCCAGTTGGACAATAATTACATCGTTATATGTAAAGCGTGTTACAAGTTGAAAATCTCATTTTCTCAAACTACACTACACTATAATGTTCATTTATTTACTGAATAACATGGCTTAACTTCATATTTTCATATTACGTTTTCTGAATTACATATTGAAAAGGTGTAGTACTCCTAAGCACTACGTCATCGACCTTCCTCTACTTCTCAATCTTATATTCACTAGTACTCCTGGCCACTACGTCTTTATTCACCCCCCTCTATTTATCACGCCTGTTCTGTAGGGCCCGGGTCGTGGCGCATATTGGACAGTGGAACCGAAGGAGCGCGGCCAACTGTTGGAGGCGGTGAAGCGAAACCCGTGGAGTTTTTCCGCGGTACACAACCCCGCCGGCCTGATGACTCATGTGGAAGCGATGCACCCTTACCCAGCTCCTGGCTTCTCCCCCTACCAGTTCGGCTTCCTGACCAACCTACAAGGGGTAACTGGCAGCCGCCAAATAATCGGGCCTGCTCGAGTGACCCCGGAGGAGGACAGCGAGGATGAGGAGATCAAGTACACCAAGTGTCTGCGAGGACTACAGCCCTACACCGGGGCCAGAGACCAGGGGACACATCGACGTTCTTCCAACAACAGACGCTTCGAACCTTACAGACCGATATCACATCTCCACAAGTAAGCAGTAGCAAAAGTTTGGAAGAGGGTGAAAGTACTTGAAGAATATCTTTAATGAAGTAATGTGCGGGGTGGGACTAGTTCTTAGAGCTAGTGCTAAATGGGCTCAACCTCCCGGGGCAATCCATGCCAGCAGTAATTTAGATACTGGGATTGTCGGTAGCCTTGTGCTACACCTCAATCCTCTGGGCGAGGCCGGGTAAACAAACAAAACAAAGGTTTGCGTAAGGGAGGATCTAACTCATAATAGAATACTGTTCTCGTTTCAAATTTTATTTTGGTCATGATTCACCTTTTTCTGCTATCGATTAGTCGTCTTCATTTTTAGTGTCCTTACTTTGTATTATATCTCCTTTTTCCTTTTCTGGGTGATCTTTCTCTCTGTTAGCAATCCTAATCCCCACAGTCAGATACTATGGGGGTCCGTCAGCTCCTCGGGCCAGTCTAGCCGGGCCCACCACCACGACTGGGTCCGTCCAGAACTACATGTGCGTATGGTTTGTGTGAATGTGTGTATGAGAAGAGGTTGGTTGTGTTTTTTGCAGAGAGGCGTTGTTGTGCATTATCGTCTATTTAGCTGCCTCCAGAGTGTGTTTTGCAATTTTCCTCTCAGGTTCAGATTCGAAATACAATGTTGACCTTTCCTGACACGCCCTCTCCGTCTTTATACATGGATGTTTAGGGGGATCTTAGTAGTCGCACACCGACTTCATTTATGAAACAAATGCTTTTTCTCTCTTCCAGGGGGTCAAATGGGGTCCAGAATTCATACAAACACTCAGTAGATCTCAAGGATGTGCGCCTCCCTTCGGCAGAGGAGATGCCGTTGCTCCACGAAAAAATGAAGAGCATCATTTTCGACGAACACTCGTCGTCCGCGGCGTCCTCCGCCTTCGAGACCGGCAACGGATCCAGTGAGTTGAATTGAAATCCATCTATTCCCCTCTGCACCGATCACGTTGTTGACTGACAGTAGCCTAAAATGTAGACAGACGATGCTTGCTTTATTTATCAATTAGGAGTCTACCAACTCTTTGGAACCAGGTGACGATATTGACCGGTTACTTGTAGACATAGATTAAACGTGGTCAGTGTGCAGTTCAGTTCCCAATTTGGGCAATAGACCACAAATTCCTACCAACTTGTTGCCACTGTGTTGTTGTTGCCTCTGCCACGCTACCCTTTCGTGTTTTGCTAGCGTCAGGTTGCCTTCACCTTTTACTGTACGAAGAGGACGACAGGCGGCTCGTTATCATCAGCTCCCTAGCTTTCCATAACCACCTTCACCACTTTCTGCTGCTCCTTTTTGTTTCCCACATCGGATTACTTTGTCGCAGAAAAAAGGTGTGTTAATAACCGCTGTTTTCCGATCCCCCGACTTATATCAAATGCTGTATCTGTACCTTCTTCTTCTTCTGGGTTGGTTCTACCGGCCGTTGAATTCCGGGGGCCGCCCGAGCAGCCCAACCGCGAGGAGATAGTTCCTGACCCGAAGGGGGCTCCTGTGTAGAAGCGCCAGGCTTGGGTCCTGGCCGAGATGAGTGAGTGGTTTTTGGTCCGTCTAATGCACGGCAGTCCAGGAGGATGTGCTGGATGGTGTCGTCCTCGAGGGCACAAGCTGTCACGCTTGGGGTGGATCTTCTCCTTCCCAGACCCGAAAGCAATCTGCTGTCATGTAGTGGACCAGCATTCCATCTGTGGTCTATTACAGGCCGTCTCAGATGAGGGTGATGATTGTCCTGGGGGGATGCAACAGTCCACCTCGAAATAGTTGAGGGACGCTCGCGTCTCGTACCGTTGCATGGACAAATTTGTAGGTGCACCCTTACACTCATGCGCCTGTGCCCGTTCGCGTCCCCTCAGCTGGCGTGAGTCTCTTCATGACCGTACCAGTACAAGGGACCCCAGCCTGCCTCGCGTGGAGCTGAACAACAGCCGACTTTAGGGATCAGTCTAGTCAACTGTGACCTTCCCTCAAAAAAGGAGACAGGTCGCCATCGCCATTTTAAATGAGTATTCACAGCAGTTGCCTGCCCACCGAAGTAACCTCTCCCATTTACACAGGCCACACCAGTTTCCTCGTCGTCTTCCTCTCTTTCTATTTCCTTCTACTGACAAGACCCTGTATCATGGGACCAGTCCGAATTTGATGACCAAAGAACTTCAGCTTTTCTCTTTTGATGGTTGTTATCACCTTTTCTGCTTCTTTCCCATGATTTTCTTCAATGATCCTTTTCCAAACGTAATCATTTGTCTTTATTTACTTCCATGTGTTGCCCAGTATTCATCTGTAGGTCTTCATCTCGAAAACTTCTAAACCTTTTGTTGATTTCTTGTTTAGAGTACAGCTCTCACGTCCATATAAAAGCTTGTTTAAAAGCATTGAAATAACTAAGAGCTTAACTAGCTTAATCTTTGTGGACAATTTATATTACTGGAATGCCAAATCTTGCCGAATCTGTCTGAGGTACTAGTTGCTAGTCCAGGTATATCTTAAAGCTTCTATTTGTTCAAGGGTGTAAACTTTGCGGAGAGTTGGACCTTATAATTTCATAAATGCCACCGATTAATTTTTTTGTCTTGTCTACCTACACTGATTACCATGCCACATCGCCGAGATGTCTCTTCCATTTTTTTCTGATTTTTCTCAGGTCTTCTTCATTTTTAAGGTAAGTAAGTCAGGATCGTCTGCAAATCTTAGATCATTAATCATAGTGATTCCTCGGCGTAGCTCCCATGAAGTCCTCAAGTGCGGCCTCCATTGTCTTCTCAAGATTTGAGGTTAAACAATGCGCAGATTGGTCAATGACAGAACCGACTGAATAACGGACGAGTCGTGATTAATTGGATTCATTTCGATTCACAAAGATTCTCGAAAAACGGTCTCTACGAGTGCGGTCAAAGGCGACATCGTCAGGTGACTAACATGAGAGTTTTGGAGTTTCACCCCATAGCACAGCAGTGTCGCTATCGTCCTATAAGCAGATCACCACTACAACCAAAAGCAAACCATCCAGCAGCAGCGTACCTCAGCAGTCCTCAAACTCCACCCACGCAGATGCCGTTTCTTCTGCACTGTTCATTTTCTGGAGCCAGGACGTGGGGAATTGTCATTGTCATTACTGCATTGTGGACACGTCCTACTGTTAGTCATCTTCCATCCGAATAGATTTGCGGTGTCGACAGGACATCGTAGATGCTTGCAATCAGGAAACAAATGAAGCCCCATCCATCTTCAGTAGATCTTGCCACCACACTTTCTTGTCTTGAACCGGGTGTTGAACTATGCGGCGCATATCTCGCTTCTTCATACAGTCTCGCCTCATTTCGTCGCAAACTAAATTTCGGCGGTTCTGTATGCTTGCTTTGTTACAGCACTTTGGTGCATCCATCTCTGTTTGAACCAAGGTCGACTCTTCCGGGCTTTGTGACCCCTAGGATCTCGCGAAATCTTGCAGATGAGACAGCACCGGCCTGCCACTTCCGCCCTGTTCGAATCTCAGGTCTTGCCTCACTGATCACCTCATACGAAGTCTCCCCGCATCATCATCGCAGCACGGACTATTCCACACTTGTACCCTTCAACGGCGAACTTCAGTGGCAGGTAGAGTCCGACATCAGTGAGCATCCTTGGCACTTTGAACCGTTGATCTTCTGTTGGATTTTCTCGACTGAATAATCTCGTATATTGTAAACGTCTACAGAATCCTCGGAAGAAGGAAGCCGAAATGGCAGCACCAGCCAAAGTTTCATCTGGCCGGGAATGAGTAGCTTGTCGATGTTCGCATTCCACTTTCTTGTGCAGTTCAACTCCTCGGTATCTATCTGTTACCGGGAATGAGTACCATCGTCCAAGGCTCACGAACTGTTGGTATTGTCTCCCCCTCGATTGTGAAATGCACTTCTCTCGCACATTGCCACGCCTTCATAAGATTCGGCCTTTTGAACTTCATCCGAGCTCCTCCAGACTCCTAGGACCATCTGCTGTTGAACCTATCTCGGCATTTATAATCTTCATATTAACCACTTAAGCTCAACCTTTAATTCAATTTTTCTCAAAGCTTAGTGATGAGTATACCTGCTCAATTAGTCATCCCATCCCGTCTGGTGTGCTATAGTGAATGATTCAAGAATTAATGTACCGTAGCCTAACTCGGTGAGTAGGTCGGTGGCCGTAGAATTTATAGGATGTGTACGCTGGTGCACATTAAAAAGGGAAGAAACTGACTACTCCCACACAACGGCATGCAACCGCCTGCGGGACACACGCACGTACGAAGAGAAGGGAGGTAGTTGTGGGAGAAGTTGCACCAACTTCGTCAACGCTCCGATATCGGTCATCACCTCCTTTTCCCTCTCACCCTCACCTCCCTCCCCCAACCCACTTCGTCGAAAACGCAACTATACCTGCCTTCCCAACTTTGTACAGCGTGTAGGCGCACTATCTCTCCCTCTCTCCCCCCCTCAACTATACCGATACAATTTTAGATTGCGTCCCTTCTAAATCCTCGAGTTTGACCTCCGCAGCTAATTTTAGTCATAGTGTTGATCTGATTTGGGGGAAATCAGACCGCTAATAACCAGTGAACTATTTCTGAACTACTTTTTATTACGAGAGCTGTTTATCAGTACAGAATACGTCCGGTATCCATATAGAAAGTTTGTTGTTCGCATGTATTTATGAACTACCGGCTCCAAGGTGGGCCCTTCTTGCGGTGGGGTGTTCGTACTCCTTTTGCTGTTTTGACGAGGGCTATACCCCTTTGTTAATCATCCATCAGTTCAGTTCAGTGCGCCATATAGCTCTTATTCGGGCATTTTCCCAGATGGCCATCTTTCTTGCATTGTAAAGTGGATCGCTGGTTCAGGAATTTGATGCGGCTGTTTTGGTGCAAGGAATTCACCACACCAAGATTGAAGATGCTAAATGTTGCATTTTTTAAGAATTTTGAAAAGGGTCTAGTCAACTGACTGCATCAGCCTCAATCAGTTTTGGATTGGATGATCACATTGCAAAGGGCACATAGTGAACCGATTCCACATGTGTTTCGGCGTCTACCTATATGATAGTATATCGCCACCTGTCAACATTAACGAACTCCACATGTGTGTGTGTGCACTATGCGAAGGCATGTTTTTGTATATACAACAAGTTCTATGTGGTTCAGTCAATATTTTCCGCTCGTTCCATTCGTTTAAGTAATCAAACCAGTTTCCTTCAATCCATCTTCTCTTTGTGATTTTTGCACTTTTCTTCCACGTAGTTTTAGATTCCTTGCTGTCTGTTATGTCCTCGGCTAAAAAATGATGTACAGTATATCAAATTAACCGACGTCACCAGTCTATAAACAAATCAGAATAATCTGCTCGATTGAGCAGCATAACACAGAATTATATAGATTTATCTAATTCAGTCGAGACCGGCTGGTGGCGTATAAGAAAGTGAGTGGTGTCGGAACTACTTCCTCTGAATTTTATTCCGACACGGCGGGCAGTGGGCGGGTGCTTTTGATTGGATGACGTCATCAGCTGACCCTGGCGATATTGCCGAGCTGCAAATAGAAAGAGAGAGCTTTTGATTAAAATCGTCCATCTAGTATTCTAGTGCATCACTTAAATGCAAGATGGAAAAAATTAAACACCAAAGAAAAGGCGACAAAAATATTTACTCAAATTTTTATTCTCGAACGAACAATTTTGGCACAGTTTACTATCCATCTAGTCGTCCTGTCTGGAACACCCGAAATTAGGAGCAGAAAGTCTATCTATCATGGACTGTCAGTCACTGAATGGATTGATTATCTGTTTGACGTTACGTAATTTTGGCAGAAGAGTTCCCATTATGCAATGAAGGCTGCAGCACTCTGCTTCCTCCGGGTGGCTCATTGACTCGTTGGTGACCTTTTAGCCTCATTGATGAAATTGGCAAAATGCTCCAACTTCCCCTCGTCACGCAGGAAGATATCCCTCCTTCGCTGTCGTCTACCCATGTATTGTGGATCTAACGGTCGTGTAGAAAGCATTGTTCTCCCTTCTATAGCTGGTGACTTCCTCATCATATCATTATGGAGAATGTCGTCTGAGAATTGCGGTACTCAGTTCTCCTTCCTCTCTGTATACCGGCAACCATACCTTTTGAGTTGTGATTGACTTTGACGGAGTTGACTTATCCTAAGAAGAAGAAGAAGTTAGAGCTGTCAATTCTTCTGCTGTTCTTACCGTGCCCCGATCCTCTGGTTGCTCCGCCATTGCCATGGAAACTGTGGGTCAATAAAATTCATCGGGAAAATAGCGCCTGTTTTTTTCCTCTGATGGGCGACGAGGAAACTCGTTGGATTTGTTTGTCTGCTTGTTTGTTCTCGGGGAAGAAATGCAGACGACGAGTTCAATCTGAAACAATGGGGATGTTCGTGAAAACTGTTCAGGAAATTATGCATATACAAGAGTCAAGTGTGTAAACCACTCTCGTCGGGCTAAGAAATGTTTAGCAAAGCCATTTTACACAATTGGCTACTGCTGTATATTGCCCTGAGTGGATAAGGTCAATCTCATCTGAGCGCTTGGCGCAGTCTTCCGAAGTCGCGACTATATATACAAAAAAAGCAACGAAAACTCAGCAAGCAACAATGTCCACGGAAAGCTGAGGAAGCCGGGATGCTCGTATCCGGTTTGTGAAGAAGACTTATTATTGTGCTGTTGAGAGTGTAAGAAGCCATGCTCTCATTGCCACATCTATTGTTGTCTGATTTTTTAGATGCATCCTCGCTGTCTGCCAATATATGTGCATATGTCCATTACGCTTGTAGATATTCTGAGTAATCTGAGATGGACAGTAATTTGTGACCGTCTTTCTATCTTTCAACTGAAAGATTTTGAAATTTATTTGCCGGTATATATTTTTATTAGCTGTCTTTTTTATTTTTACACATAATGTTGCACTACTTATAGTAGTATAACATGCTAAACAATAAATTTACGGCCGGATACCTGAAGTTGCTTGTATGAACAATTGAGGCATCCTCCCATCTCTATAAGGGTTATTTGTTGGGAGGAGGGGAAGTGGACGCATCATTGGAACTACCAGTCCTCGTTTTCATGCATTAGAGCATCGCTTGACTTTCTGCTATGACGAAGACCAACAACTATACGTACTGGCCATTGTCTATTTTTAGTGCCCTGTCTTTGTACCTTTCGGCCTAAGTTTTCATAAGAATCATAAGAATTAAAGGAAAGCCAAAATCGAACATTGTATGCATTTTCATTACTTTGAGGGTTGGTACAGTAACCAGTACTTTATATAGATTAGGACGAATTGGTTATAAAATTGTAATTGATAGATAGATACGTTAACGCCGGTTTCGGTATAACACGTAATATCTTTTAACACATTTCCATTCTAATTGAAAGAAAGCGTACTTTTCCGATGTAAAGATAGTTTTTTTCCGTTACACCCTTCAATCTGTCCACACCCAACCGCCCAGGCGAACTTCCTGCTCAGGCTAAAGCCGGTTCATTAGCCACAGAGAGGTTAGATAGATTGGTCGTCCTCATTCATAGCCATATATGTCAACTCAGATCTTGTAGCTATGGTCGGCTAGACCTCGCAGTCCGTCAAGGTGGAGATATAATTGCGCGATCAGTGAAGAGGTGGTGACAGTCGGCTTTTTGAGAAGAAGTCAAATTATTGGCAGAAGCTGACTTCATTTTTGCTGACTGCATGAATAATTTCAATGGCGCCATGCGTCCTTCATCCACACAACTGTGCGACTTCATCGGCGGACTGACTGTGATCCACTTCTTGGATATAAATAGAGTTGGTTTTGTGGGGGATGCCACATTTTGCACTTCTCTGAGAAAAACATTGAATCTATTGCACATTAGTTGGTGAAAATGTGAGTGGAGTTTGTAAAATCAGTTTCATATCACGTATAGGATTATTGGCTACTCCTATACGTAGATACAATGTTTGCCTTACAATAAAAATGACTATAGGTTTAGGAATCTTAGTAGCTATAAACAGTATGGATCTGGAAGGAAGGTTTGAATAGGCTGCACGTAGCTGCGCCTACATCGACTTCAACGAACCAATTTTTTTAAAATTCCATTACAGTAACTAATAGGTAAATTTTTCGTTCCCTAAAACTAAGTGGTAAATAATTGAAGCAGCTGTCAATAATTCTCTGCGGCCAGCGACTACATAGCCATTCCTGGGCAGTGCTGATGATGCGACGTTTCTCCTCGCAGCTACTCTCTCTCTCTCTCTTTCTTTCTCTCTCTCTCGATCTCTCTCTCCAGTTTTCAGTTTCCTCTCTAATGAAAAATAAAACAAAAAGAGTGTTTCCCTCGCAGCGCGTGCAAAACACATAATTACACACACAACTCAGGACTCAATGGGGATTTGATTGTATATCACCTCCTCTAGGGCAAGGATGCGATTTTTCAATGTTCACAAATGATTTATGGACACTGACTGACTATCCTAGGGCGTGAAGGAAGATTCCTTGCTGATGGTTAGAATTGAGGAGCGACACGACACACACACAGAGAGAGAAAGAGATAGAGAGAGGGAGTTCGCACTCGGGCTATAGCTTTGGATTATGTAGATTCCGTTTCTGCAAAATAGATGCGGCGATCATTTTGACAGTTATCTAATGCCAAACACGCACTTATCGGACGTTTGTTGACAGGGGTCGCCATTAATTTCTCTTCAGCATTGACTTTGGATGACATTGTCTGTCGCCCTGCAAAATTTACGGCAGCGTGAGAAATTCAAAATTTCCCAAAACATTCACTCTCAGTCTAGATAGATCTACATTAATCAAATATCTCGTAGGAAGCTTTCAACAAAAAATAATTGTCAATTGTTGAGGATACCATTGGGCGCGTAAACTATACCAAGAGGTTTGTTAGTGGCCAAACTTTGACACGGGCTTTGTCCTCCAAAATTGTTCATATATGCAGTATATTTACGTTTTAAACCATTAGAAGAACAATCACCAAACTGAACAGACGAAACGGATTCCCGGCAGCAGCTGTCGAATAGGAAACCTGCTTACGGAGTCGTTTAATGTTTATTGTGTTGAAGTTTATATAATTTTGCTATTAAACGATCGTAAGGGTTTGTAGTTATGTGTTAAGCTACAATGTACTGTATTTGTGTTTAAAATTTAAAGGCATTAACTATTTTAAATTTCTGTACAAGAAATATCTATTTTTATGTTATATCATCATTATGTAGAACAACTGCCAATTTTCAGCCAAAAATGTACGATTTAGGTAAGGTAAACAAATAAATGTAATGAATAGAATATACGCCGTGTTCAAGAAAAAATTAAATCAATTATTACGAAGAATTATCCCAGTATTAAGTTTTTTTATTTTGATGGAATAAACCAAACTAAATGTCACAGAAGAACCTCTAGACGTTAAAAGTGTGCCTCTTCTAAGATGAAACCGTATACGTAGATATTGTATATCACTTAATCACACCTTAAACTATGTAAATATGAAAAGCTGAAAAGAGCTCAAACTGATTGGTTGATATGAATTTTTATGACACTTTCACAATCATCGGTTAATGATCTGTATAGTACTAAACAAAAATTCAGTACTATAAATATTGCTTTTGAGAAAAAATTATTAACTTTGAAAGAAAGAATGCCAGAAATATGTATATATGAAAGCCAATAATATCATGTTCTTTTAAAATATCTATGAGTTTAACTGTTTAAACAAATGACTTCGATGTTCGAATACGGAGAATAAACTGTCATTTAAAATGGAGTAGATATTCGAGTATGTCAAGCACGTCTTCTGGAAAATGGCTACAGTTTCTGCTAGAATTTTATTTCCAATGAAATTAAATTTTTGCTTTCACGCCTCGGAGGCACATAGCCAGTTTTTAACCCTAGACTTTATTTATTTATTCGTTTGTATTGATTTATCATCTGCTGTATTCAACATTTCATGTCAATGCGTTTGAATTATGAATGGGACACGTTGATTAATCCTTTGAATCTGGTGGCGGTCATTTTGGCGTTTTCTCTTTTAAATCCTTCATCAGTAAACTAAAAATTAATCGGGATTATATGGAAGGTGAAAATAATTGAAAATAAAATGAAAGAGACAGCGAAATGGCTCTACATTAACGCTTTTTGAGGAGATGAATTTCTTTGAGTTCCATTACCGACTTTTGTTGACTTTGGCGATTCGTAGTCTCCTAAATATCCTCCACGTTTCGATCTTGGACACGCCATTTACAAATTTTATTTTATTATCTCCTTCGATTTATGTCCAATGCGAGCAATCTAGACAAGCAGCAAAATCAAATAAATTGTTAGTCATTTGTTTATATTTCAAAATTTAAGCTATGAAATTCAAACATAACATTTGTACAGTGATATTTATCGTTCGAAGTTTCAGCTATATGCTGTAGTAAGGGAACTCGGTGATCTCCCTTGGCCAGTCATGCAGTTATATATAGTTCTACTTCCATATCGACTCTTTATGAGCTCAACGTTCCGGATGATAAGTCGAACGCCATCCATTTTTAAATGTCTCCAACTCAAGATGTAAAAATCGATAATGTGCTAACTGTAGAAAGGAACTTTATTGCAACAGATTCGTAAATATTTAATATTCTATGCAATCGTCTGGCTGGTTCGTTGATCTATGTCTAGTCTATCTATAGTCAATCTCGTCCGTTTCTTATTGTCTCTTCTGTGATTAGTGACGTTTGGAAGTCACGTGATTTTTTTTCTCTTAGAACTTTACGCCTCTACAGACAGGCATAGCAGAGAGACTCAACTGTATAAACTTGTGCGTCATCAAGATGCGAAGTGAGTCTCTTCCGTGTGACAGCATTATATGGGAACGAATTCTCGTTTCGCGACGGTCTGTAGTAGTCATTGCAGGAGAGATGAATCACCCTAACCGCATTCATTGTACGTTCAGCTTGATTGTGTATTCAAACCTCTTTGGTTTTCATCAACGCACGCTGCTAGCAGACTTATAGCGATTCCATTCCGGTCTTTCCGGACCTCTTTTCCTGACGGTATAGCTTGCCCGGAGAATGCCTCTCTCTCTCTCTACCTTTCGGCGTCGTGTCACAAGTCTCTTCATTCTCTGCACCTTCTCCGCAGGCACAAACTATTGATTCACAGTCTCTGCGAGATTGCGGAGCTCACTGCAATGCTTAGTGTACAACATTGTCTAGATAGAACCGAAGATGAAGTCGAGAGATGCCGCATGCTTTTGTATTCGAGAAGCAGCTATATACTGTGAAAGCCACTAGCAGTCAGTCCACTTTCACTCTGCCATATTATACGACTTCCTCCCCAATGTCTCCTGTTCTCGTGATCGTCGCTGACAACTCTGACAGGCGGCTATGTAATGTGGACTGATCGATCAGGGGAGTCAGAGGAAGTGAGACTTCATCCGCGCCGGAGATGTCAAGAGATAACAGCTAGCCTGGCAGAAATTATAAATTCACTCTCTTTTGAGCTGTGACGTGCGGCAGCATTTTCATCACCTATATACATTAAATCTCATTCTCTATTATATGATTAAATCTCATTTGAGGCACCAAAAGCGTTCAAATCCTCCATATTGGACAGATGAAACGCATTAATATTCATATATTTGTTTTTCAAAAAACTGAATATCATCTCCATGCTGTTCGCGTCGCGCAGTCCTCAGTCGTTTTTCCTCTAAAAGAAGACTTGAAAAATGAAAATAAAAACATCAGGCCCATATATTGAACATTGTAGAATTTTCAAAAATTTTAAAGTGCGTGAATGAACAAAGAGTAAACGAACAGAGATATATGCAAACAAACCATTAATTACAGTAAAAATAAATTTATTTAAAAAAGAGAAAGAAGTGTTATTGTTGGCTCTTAATCCGTCAACAAGGTGCTATATACACGCCGTGGACTCTTGGTTTATGTCGTGTACGAAATTTCTTGCATGATTGATCGTTGCACGTCCTTATATTGGACGAACAAGACGGCATTTAGCTAGCTACTCGAGTGGACGAACATCAAAAGGGTCCTGAAGTAATTCACGAACATCTCCTCACGTGCGACTGTGCTGGTAACCTGTGGGCCATTTCGCATTTTGTGCACTGGGTGAGGCAACTTCAGGAGGCGATTAAAATGTTTCGTTGACTATAACAATAGCTCTTACTTTCATTCTATTTTTAAATAACTTTCATTTTGACTGTCGATCACTATAGTTATCTGTATTGTGTATTGTTTGTTCATTTGCTCACTTTTAAATCTGCTTGAAAATGTTTATGTTACGTATATAAGCGCAAAATCGGTTGCCTTAAATGCTCCAGGTATAGATTTTTTCATTACATTTTTTGGATGTGCATCCCAACCTCAGAATTATTTATACTTTGTTTAATTGTCACCCAAAACTATAATATAATAATAAACGGACTTTATTCAAGTGCTGATATAAATAAAACTAAAAGTTTGATGATATAGTACAAAATAAGAGCAAAATACAGCGACAATTAGAAAAAGTGCGATAGTCCATATCTAGTGACAAAGTCTTCTGAAATCTTTTGGTTTTACAACTGAGAAAAAAGAGGACCTATTACGTAAATTAACGACAGGAGAAGGGGACGAGAATACTTCATTAACAAATGGAAAAGAGAGTGACCAGACTTAATTTGAGGAAAAACTCTTTCGTGAGGGCTTCATCGTATAGCTCAGTTCCGGATATTTTCTATCTTTTCGTGCTGTGCTGTTGAAATATTCTTCGTGTGCCACGCAGGACAAGCATATTCCAGGACTGACCGAACCATATATAGCTGTGTAAAACATGAGCTCTTTTCAACATAATTATAAAATATAGAATTGTTAGCTTTTTCACAACAAAATTGACGTGGCAGTCCCATGTGAGTGCAGAACTAATGTGGACTCCCACAAGACTAACCGAATTCACTGGAGCGATTTCCTAAATGAAATTTGAAGCTCTTGCGTCTTTCTACCATTTATCTTCATTTGATTCAGTGCGTTCCAATTGGTTATTATATCAACTTTTCCCTGCATGTGGGACCTTTCCGGGTCTTTCATAACTTCTATGACTGTTGAGTCATCAGCATGCTTCAAATCTACCACAAGATCATTGATCATCAAGATGAAAGCTAGTGTCCCGTCAACGACCCTTGTTGTACACCAGCGTGCATCTCAAGTCACCTCGAAAAAGCTCCTGAATAGTTCACGCAGTGAAACTTTGGGGATAGAAAAAAAGCTAACCAACTGACCAAAAACGAAGGAACACCTAAACTTTCAGCTTTTCCCATTAAGGTACTAATTTAAATACGATCAGATCCTTTCAAAAAGTCCAATGAGAAATTTCTTTCTGTTTCTTTTGAGATTCGGGTAATTTGGCATTGCAGTGAGACTAGCTTGGCTTCACGGACCAACGATATAGACGCTGCAATGCTTGCGCATACTACCTATTTTGCCAACTACTGATTAGTCTGCTTGTGTTTTATTCAACAATCTCAGAGCAGCAGAAATTATGTTTTCTCACTCATACACGCTGATTTCCCATTATCATTAATCATGCAAGTCCGAGAGGTTAGAGCGCGGTGTTGTGGGTTGGTCTTATCTGAAATAGACGATCTCCTCTGGGACCAAATGAGGAGGAAGTGATGGAAGAAGGAATAGGAGGGTGACGATCAGCGTGACCACTCGACTATCTGAGTAGAGATCTCTCTTCATTCCTATCCTCTTCTCTATACTTCGCCGCGCTGCTGTTTCTCTATACAATGTGGATAACTTTGAAGTAGACGTTCAATATTTGACCGTTCCTCTTGATGGGATTTGTACTGCTGTTGGATGGAGAAGTGGGGAGTTGTCTTCGCAAATTTCACACCGACACATTCGCGCTATCCAATACCAGGTATAATTAATTAATTAGAATAATTATCAAAATCATAATCAATCAAATTTATTGAAGTCACTTGCAGCAACTCATTATCAGTAGTTGTGTGGGTTTTGTTGGCGGAACAATCTGAATAATTTACCAGACCACTTCGAGTTAGCATATGGACTACAGTCGCGGTGCCACAGTTTTTAGTGTGAGGGCTCCAAGATCTTCCGGAGGCGATCGATCCGAAACGGAAAATAAATTGATTATCCAGGCATTATTCCTAAACATTTTGCTTTGACAGTATACAGTATATACCCCTCCGGCATCATGTCAGACAATCGTATACTCTCGATAAGGTTCTGCGAATAAACTGAATGGGGATATTATCCTAGGGACGGATACAGAACGAAAGATAGTGCGCCTATCTACCGAAAAAGTGCGCTTATCTACCGAAGAAGGCATGACAATCTGCTGTAGATGTGCTATCTTGTACTTATCGCTAGCCAATGAAAAGTGTAGATTTTGGGCGTCATCATTTAAAAATATTAGCAGATTGCTGCTTATTTGTTAGCTCCCTTAGCCAACATCTGTTGTCTACAAAGGGCAATGCCCGTTACACAAGTAAAAATAATATGGTCAATAGCTCTTGTCACTGCGAACACGCCCCTGCTCGCCCTATATATAACCCCCATTGGAAAAATGCTGGATCCGCCCCTGTATCACAAATTGACTGTCACCTATACTACTTCTTCGTCTCATTGAAATGATAGACGTTTTAAGTGTGTGATGTGCTCGTATCATTCAGGCGTGAAGTTTTTTCATTCTATAGTCCTTAGATGTATTTGCTTATTTATATGCCCTATTCATAAAGTAAAATTTAAAACAAGACTGTAGTGAGCACAAATTAAACATCATATGAAATGTCGTATCGAAGCAGAATCACCTCATATTTTGCTTCTCTTGCTCATATTGATATCATGCCTGCTCCGTACTTTGTGTCATAATATATAGGGAGGGTCCACAACTCATGTGACCTCTCCGGGACCGCCACTAGACTATGAGACTCTCGGTGGTCTGATGGAGTTCATAAAAACCGACTTTTTCCTCTGTTGCAGATTTCTACGCCAAGTAGTCATCTGTATTCGCGTATCCGACCGAGGCCGCCCAAATCTGGGACCAGTGGGAGCCGAGCAACAGCCGGCAACATTGGCGGTGATCAGCCGACGAGACGTCGTGCAGCAGGAGGAGGTGGCGTTCACCAGTATCACCCCTATCTGGGACGCCTGGGTCTAGGCTCGGTTGGCTCCAGTCTGACCAGCCTTCTCGGCGGCTGTCAGTCGGTCACCGATTCGGGCTCGATGTGGAGTCTGGCCAATGGGATGCGGCCTCCACCGCCGCTGCTGCCCGCGCGCGAGTACGGTCAGAGTGAGATTGACCAACTCAACCAGGTACTACAGTAAAATTCGAACTATATGCTTCACATCGATATTTGAAGAGATATTGTCCGTTGTTAAGTATTAATACAACTCGAAGACATCGTACAAGCAATAATGACACAAGTACAGTGAAGGACGAAGGAAATATGTATAACAGGTACATTATGTACCACACAGTAGCCATGTAACTACGCTAGAGTAAATTCAGAAGCTTAGTATAACTAGAATTAATTGACACTGGACAAAGGAGTCAATTGCGTGCGACGGTTTTTGCCTGCTAAACAAATTTTAGTGCATGCTAATGAAGTTGAGCGGCATATCATAGGCCAAAAAACTTTCATCTGTTTTCGATTTTGTTTTCTTATTCTCAGATACGCACAGTTATCAGCGGCGATCCGACTGGACCAGGAGGTCGGGAGGAGGACGGAGATTCGCTGATCCCGTGTCGTGTCGGCTCTCTATTTGCTACTCCCCAGAGATCGAGCATCTCTTCGGTGCTGAACAAGCGACCGCCCTCTCTCAGTCAGCTGTTACGCAGACGAAGGGCGTCGCAGCCAACTCTGGGTAAGTGATGATGATGATGGTGCAGTGTTTGAATTATCCAACAACTTTTCATTGAGTCCAAGTAGCAGTCAATTCAGCTTGTGTGACTCGCATATGGCTATATCACAGGACTGGTACAGCATTGTAGATTACTCTGTATACTTGTCTGCTGGACCGACAACTAAATTGATCATGCGTTGGATTAAATTTATTGACAATTGAACTACATTCCTGGGGGAAAACAGTAGTAGACACGCCAAGTGGCATCTTCTGAGCTGAGGTGCAAAACGTGAGAATTACAGTCATTATTCAGGTAGGCGATTAGTCGAAAAGCTGGACTGTAAAAGTTAAGCTGGAGACGGGTAACGCGGAGACTTTCCGAAGCGGAGTCAAAATTATACACGAGGAAGAGTGTAGATAGTGGTAATCGGAGCAGGGAAATTTTAATAAAGGGAGAAGTTAGTAATGAAAGAAAACTAAATATGCAGAAATTAAAAAAAACTTTCCTTAATGCTGTTAATAATCAGTGAGTGTTAAGAGAAACCTGCGATAGATATATTGTGTATAAAATTATTATGCGTCATTTATCGAACTGGATAGAAGATTACGTAATCCAAGTGTCATGTAGACGGATATAGCGGCCGTGCGGTAATTGGAAAGTTCATGTTTGTCGTATATAGGCTACTGTTACGTCGTCGTCAGAATCAATGCAGGCAATGAGCAAGTTCTCAATATAGCAGTACGGTCTGTACGGATAGAAAATATAGGGTGCAGAACCTCAGTCTCTCTTCAGCACACGCTCATAATCAGTCCTGTTCGTTCACATGCTGTGCTGTCATGTCCTGGCAACCGCTACACATGTTGTTTTTCTATTCCAGTCTAGTTACGTCATATGCAGTTGCTCTGCTGCCTTGACTTTCTAAGCTTGTGACTCTGCTTGTTTTTTAGAACAAGGAATTATGAAACCCAGTCCCGCACAGTGTGCTTTATGTTTGTGCTTTATCTTGTCATTTGCTTTCATAAACAAACAGTTCAAGACATGTCAGTCTGTACTCTTTCGTCGTCAATTATAATAATTCGTTGTCAGGAGAATCCACCACCACCTTTAATGAATCTCCCATTCCTCAATAATTTTTCTCTAATGTATTGCAAACAGGTTCTCGTGAATATGTCGCCTGCATGTCCCACTGACGTCAATTCACTTAACATTTTCTGTTTGTCGACTCCCCGTATCTTTGTATTCTTCATCCCACCCCTTGATTAAAAAATGAGCGTTTGCAATTTATTTATATTTGTCAATTCGAAAATATGGGGAGAAAAAAGTTACCAAACTTACTAATTGAAAAACAAACTCACTCTGATGTCACCTTAGATAATATCTGTATGAATTGTTCAAAGCGCACACAGATAGCTGCCGTTGGAATTATTCGAAATGAGGAGAATTGTGACGAATTGCGGTTGATCAATCTCTAGAATGATGTTTTTGCTTGAAAACAATTTATTTTCAAAGATATTCAGAAAATCTTGTTACGGTGTCCTTGCGTACATACCCTAGAGTGGATAATTGTGCCATGTGGAGGGGGCCTCAGGAGTTGCGGAAGGGACCGTTTTTCTGATTCGCAGGCTAGAGCCTCGGGATTTGCTGATAGATTGGAGACCATTGGGTGACGCTAGACGCAGAGAGGGGCCTTTGCTGAAATGATTTCAATTCGTTATTTTAATATTTGTTGTTAATTTGGCTTTGGTTTATGTATTCGTGGGGACCGTTTTGCTAATTTCTCTGTAAAACATTATGGGCCCATGCAGTCCACGACTGCAAAGTCAATAAATTTTTTTCTATTTTCCATGTCACCGATATTATTATTCGGTAACCCTTATTTACTGTATGTATGTCGCTCATAGAAATGGATAGTTGATTAGTTGGTGATGGGAAACTGCCGACTATACAACAGTACGAGTTAGTCACTTCAAAGTTCAAATTTGACAAGATATGAGCGGTTTCTATAGGCTCTTGTTTCTTATATTTTTCTCCTGGCCGTATCGATCGCCAGATTGGGGCAAATGGGGATATTGTGAGTGTGTGTGTGTGTGTGCGCGCGCGCTTGTGGCTTGTGTGCTGTTGATTGTGTCAACAGGGTGGCAGAGGCATCGCAGTGACCGAATTTCTGCCAGTGAGACTGCACCCACCAGCTCCCCATATTTCTTCATACCCTTTCACACACACAGCATACCACTCAACAACAGCAAAACTATACTCTGCAGCTTGTTGCACGCAGTGGCTGCTTCGCTGAGGTCGACTTTCCGTTTTTTTCTGGTGGGTGCCGCCGCGCCGTGCCAACAGAGTTGGCGTTGGCAATGCTGGTTGTGGTGGTGGTGGTGCTTATGTGTGTCACATGATTAGAATTTCTAGGGTGCTATCCTAACCCAATTCTCTCCCCCTGCATTTGGGTGTGTTTGTTTGTTTGACTTAGTTGGAGAACGCGTTCTGTTGTGTTACATTGTTTCCTGGTAAAAACATGCAAGCGATGTCAGCCAATTAGTTAATGTTCACAAAGTAGGTCGTGCCAGGTCAAAACCGGAAATTCAGAGCTATAATTATTAGCAAACTAAATTCTCTACACAGTTCACTAACTGGCAGAATTAGAAGATAATTTTTTGACATCCTCACAACAGGAATTTACCCAGATTGAGGTCGTGATCAGGATGTGAAATTTGTGTCCCTGTAAAATGATTTCAACGCAGAAACGAGGTCAGCGTTAGCTGTATATTGTGCAAATGACATTTTCAGTGTAGCTCGTCAGAGAGCAGCAACACGCAAAATGAAACGACACGGCAGAATGGATAGTTTAAATATTATTATGAATATGACGAAAAATTACAGAACTATCAATCAACACCATAGAAGATAGTACTTGTTCTTGAATGCACAACACTCGACACACACTTCCGCCACCGATCCCGATCCATAGCTGTCCTCATTGCCGCTGTCGCCATTTGCCCATCCATGTCTATATATCAGCCATCCGTGTCCTCCTTGGTCGGCCCTGTCCTCAATGACCTGGTACACAGCCATGTACGAGTGTGTGAGCAGTTCCAATTCCTCCTGGTGTCTTGTAATGTGCCCAAACCATTTCAGCTTCCTTTCTTACACAATGATCATTATTGAACATTGCCGACCTGGCCTTCTAATTCTCCCTATACCTCCTCCATCACTGAAATATTTGTTAGTAGATCCGTGTACTTGATGCTAAGGAGTCTCCTGTAGCTGCGCATCTCGAAGGCCCTGATTCGCTTTTCCATTTCTTGGTTAAGAGTCCATGCCTCGCAGCCATACAAAGCTGTGTCCATTATTCTTGTCCGTAGCAGGCGCAGCTTTACTGGGAAATGAATAGTGTTGTTAGCTTTACTAAGTTGGCTGTGACTAAATCGAACCTGACTTTCACTTCCTCTGTCGATCTTCCCGACTCAGTCACCATGTACCCAAGGTATTTGAAAGTTGCTGCCTTCTCAAGTTGGGTTTCTTCAACTGCAATGACTTCTGCAATAATTTTGCCTGACTTGTCCCTTACTAACAGTTTGCTCTTTTCTGTACTGATTTCCATTCCGAATTTTCGCGCAGAAAAATCTAAAAAGATATTATTAACACACAAGTACAATTCCAGAAAGAGAATATTACAACTGTCGTGTTGTCATGTAATGCTTGTTATGACCGACTACAAATTTATGAATTACTTTTCGATTCATACGAGGGGGCTTCAATAAGTTCGTACAATGTACATAAAAGCATTGTACTACACAAGAAATCGATGCATATTTAGAAAGCATAGAAACATCTAAGATATGGGAGGAAATTTCAAGTCTCTATTTCATTGGACAGCTTAAGAATTTGAATTTAAAAAATGAAGTCAGACAATACAGTTTAACTCGAATTGAACTCAATTTCTGACGAAGATTGGACAATTTGCTTCCAAAAATGGTTCCAGCGCTCACAGAAATGTATTGACTGTGGTGGAAAGTCTTTTGAAAATTTGTAAGTGTGACATTTGTTAGATTTAATATATTTAATCAACAAAAAACCTACAACATTTTGTATCTGAATAAATTACATAATTAATTAGGCGTTTTTGTTGTTGTATTTTACCACTATTGACCTCAATAATTCAGAAACTGTCCAATGAAATAGAGACTTGAAATTTCCTCCAATATCTTAGATGTTTATATGCTTTTTAAATTGTATCGATTTCTTATGTAGTACAATGCTTTCATATAGATTGCACGAACCTATTGAAGCCCCCTCGTATAAACGTTTCGTATTTATTTAAAAAAATATCTATAGAGAGTACCAACGTTTTGTTATATGAATTAATTTTATAACATTTTATCGGTCACTATAACACTGATATAGTTTGTTTGAATCATTTTATTTTTTTTCTCTAAGAAAAATGATTGTTATCGTCCGGTTTCCTCACACAGCTAGATATACCTTGATACAAGTTCGAAAAATATTTCTTATCAATGTAATAAATCACCAAGTTTTTGATATTTTCGTCGTAAATGGAATATAAAATATGCCCCAATAAAATGAATTGTTTAACCCTTTAAGTTATAAAAAGCGGGGTCACGGAAATCGGAAATGAACGCCAATAAAAATAGCAACCATTTTGTTCGGTTATTCCAATATTGTGGATAGATTTATAAAACAACTCATATCGTTCAAATTTCGCAGTTTTGTTTTCAATGTCGAAATATACTACTATTATTAGTACATTCTATTTCATCTCCTGCGAATTCTAGCTTAATTTATCCTGATTGTTGTATGTGCATGCCTGTTAGCTTGTCCGCCAATCCGACGACCGAGATAAAATGAGTTTTTTTATTAAATTGATTAGCACTTTCCTGCAACGCACCACGACGCATCTATTTACCACTTTTGCGGTTTTTGTATTCCCGACCGCAATATTTTCTTTGGTTAGGATCTAGTTCACTATAAGCGCGCTTGGAGAGGGGAGTATACTGTGCAGTGGAGTAATTAGGAATGGCGTGGTTGGATTATTGATGACCACAAAATGCCACATTTATCGAACATGATTCTGGACAATTCTCCTTGGACTATTACAAATGTATGCTACTGCTCCAGTGCACCAAATAACCAAGGATATATCAGCAGTGATTGATTCTACTATGTAACTATAGTACCCATTAGTTGACGACCAAAAATCCTTCCGCTCTATACTACGTCTGTGTGTATTTGGAGTGCGATATAGTTAATCAGGGTGTAAATAGTATGTACATACACCCTTACAGTCGTACTGTCAGTGTGCATGTCTCCGCTCCCTCTTGTGTGCACAGCAAATATGCGAATGAGAGCGGAACAAGTACAGCATAACGCAAGTCTGGCAATTGGCTGATATGGAAGAATTTGTGGGTTCCGAAGCTAAATGAAATAGACATATTTCTACCTCCTTATAGCAGCTGCCTGTTCGAAACTGTCAGCCGTTGCGTTGGTTCGCTTTTGCACTGTAGTTTCGCTGCAAAATATTGTAGGATTACATAATACACATGAAAACAAATATACGTGAACAGTCAAACCAAAACGCCACACCAGGCGAAAGCGCTTTATTCAATAACAAAGAGGCGAGTGTGTACCAACACTTAAATGTGCAAGAGTCAACGGCCAACCAAACACCGAGGTACGTATGGTGATCAATACTGAGCGGAAATAGAAACAAGCCACTAGAATATAGAATACTGTAGTCGAATAAATCCAATTCATTTTAGATTAGATATCGCGCCTTTAATTCAATAGGTTGAGTCAAGCCCTGTAAAAGGTCAGCCGTTTTATGGCACCAGCTTAAAAACCGCTGAATATGATTGGTTAATTTGAAGTTTCTATAACAATTTTCCGATACCAAATTTTATGTGCTACCCGTTGATAAATTTAGTAGTTCAATCATTTTTTCATTTTCTGATAGGAAAGGATCGTCGATTTTTTATGTCAAACAGATAGAAAGAGCTTTTCTAGCACGACATAATCACAGTTGGCAAAAATAGTGATAGGTTGTTGCGCAATCAACTGTTTTTTAACCGAGAAGAATATATAATAAAGTCAGAAATAACCGTTCCGTATAAATTGAATAAAATATATCCAATTTAGGCGCGTTTCAATCAGCTGAAGTTTTTCTGCAAACTATGTCATTTCTGTGCACTGATCGGTTCGTATTTGAAACCGATATGTATGTTGGTATTGATTCCTTTGTAGATTTCCCGAATTTACGCTTGTTTATAACAGCCATAGCATATCTATATAGTTCCTGAACCTGTACTTATGAAACCTTCCCCACTGGAGAATTTGTTTGCCAATTTCATCGAGTCGCTTTAATCCATGACGGCCATGTAAAAACAAAATGGCTGCCAAAGTTCTGGCTAAACTCAAATAAAAGTAAAACTATCGATATTTTCTATAGCAATGTGTTTTAATATAGAATGTGCATAAACCATTTTACATGCAAATGAATGCCTTTTCCCTATATAGGCGAGGGGGCTGGCTGTGGATCCCAAATCTGGTACATGCACGACTTGTTTCGTCCTGATTAGTCCCACGTTTTATTAAAGCATAGAAAAAATGATCGTTTTATATATATTTGAGTTAAACCAGAATATTGACTGCCATTTGATTCTTGTAGGGTTGGCATATTTTTTATTTTTTATTTGCATACTACTATGAGTAGTATGTGTTTGGGAATCATATATAATGATTTGATGGTGCATGAATTTCTGCCACATGGTCCCCAGTGCCACCTGTAAGATCCGGCATCAAACCAAACGAACCCTTTCGGGTCGCTAATCACTCGATTGACACAGCTGTCAACCAGGGACGAGGGAATTTTATTATAGCTCGAGCCGGGACTAGAACCCACCAACCTCACCACGGCAGTCGACCGCTCAACCCACTGAGCCACCTCGTCCCCTAGTCTGTGTATGAAACAGACTTTAGCAAAACAGCTATTTAGAAGCTTCTATTTAGGCGCCGCTGCTATTTATAGTAACAGTGTTGTATGAAACAGACTTTAGCAGAACAGCTATTTAGGAGCTCCTAACGCCTACATTTTACGATTGACTATCGATGGACATGACGGATTTCCTCTTCCCATGTTTAGGCTGTGCAATCTCGGAGCTGCTGAATCTGTAGTTCTCCCATATGTGTACAGAGTGTGGAACAACAAGGGATGAACGAATAGTCATTAGTCAAAGCAGTCATCCGGGAATATTACAACTCTGTCTATAGCTATTGCTTGAGATGCATCGATGCGGAAGCGAATCAGAAAGGAATTTGTTGCGCCTTCGAGAACAGATTTTCTCCAAATGATTTTCATCTAATCTACTCAAGTCCCAGAGCATCAACTAAGATAGGGAAGGAAGCCCTAGTTCGAGACTCAAGCTAGGCAGTTTATTAAAAATAAATTCACATTTGACGTATAGGGTAAAATCAGAAAATAATTACACTCAGAAACTACCCCCCCCCCCTAAAAAATTAATCGCATTAGATAAATTAATTTAAGCGATGCAAATAAAATATGAATGCTATATATTTACTTGCATTTATCGTTTATTTTTGAGCGCGCTTTATATTTATTTTTTATTCCGAAAAAAAATCATCTGGAGAGTTGTAGAGGTATTTTACGTTGCTCATTAGTACTATGTGTTGTTTATTACCTAGGGTGCACTCTATGAGATTATCCGAATGATTTTAGAAAATCTTAGCGAGTTTTGTCATACGAATTTTAAAAATGCTTATCCTTCAATCAATAAATTATTTTTGCTATCTCCATTCTGACATTTAGTGGTCTAGTTGTAGCGATATGGTGACGCACTGTTATGGACAGTTGCATCGTATGGAGAGGAAGCCTGGACGCTCGAGAAGAAGGAAGAGGAAATGATCGAAGCGGCCGAGATGTACTTCTATATGAGAATGCTGAGAGTGAGCTGGACTGAGAGGCGTTCCAATCAGAACATTCTCGATACGTTGAGTGTCAAACGAGGAC
>JAUYWV010161367.1:0-18313 GCA_032274565.1 Nematoplana nigrocapitula
GTTCCGGGCCACTTCAACATCACCGAGAATGAGACCGCCTTGCCAACGATGCCGCCCTCCTTGACCAACCCAACGCTCATATCAGCATCCAAGCAGTCATCGCCGCAGCCTTTGCTATCACCCACCGTCACTACTACCCCGACACTCTCGCTAACGCCAACCCTCTTCTTGTCCACAACCAGCACGACACCACCTCTATGGCCCAGCTGCGCTCCGGCGACTCGCCCCTTCTTATCGCTTACTGGCACCGCATCTGTCTTGAAGGCTCCTCCACCTGCCTCCTCTGCCTCTCCGCCATAGGAGACCTCAACCACCTTCTTGACTTCTGCCCCTCCAGAGACCACATCCGCTTCACTCTCAACCTCCTCCCCCTCTCCATCCTTTCTACCAATCTCTCTGGCGCCCTCACCATTCTTTCCCACTCCTAGGCCGTGGTTCATTCCGTGGGCGGCCTACTTTGGGCCACATTTCCCAACCTAACACATAACATAACATACATAATTATATTTAGGCACTTGGCCAGCTGACATAGAGTACACACTTAAGAATTATAAACATTTAACAAAATGAACCAAGAGCCAAGGTGTCAATAGGAGAATAAAATTCTGTTATATTTGACACCTGACAACTCCTCTGCACCTTGTTGAGACTTCCTCCTCACCAATTATATCCCCACGTCGGTTCATCTCTAGCTAATCTGTTTCTAGCCCATCTGGCAGAGAAGTGGCAACACAAAACTTCCTCCTTCTACTCCCATTATTTGGTCGATTTATGTTGTATTTTTGCAAATGAAATCTCTATTCAGGATTTCTCAACATTTTAATGTGACAGTTACTCTAGAGGTTGGCCGAAAACATCTTTCTTTCCTGTGTACTAATATCTCTATAAATACATTAGTTTCTCTTCTACTATTTTTCGTAAAAAACTTTTACCGGCTCTCCTCGTGATTACAATGCTTTATGCCCTTATTCCTGGAAAATATCTTTAATAAATTGTCTTCTCCTTAGAGCCTTTCCATCTTGTTCAAACTGAACTTCTTCTCAGTCCGGTAGCGCAAAACGCGCTGCGGTGGCCTTCACAATCCCACGCCATCGACCCCGGTGTTGAGGCATATGTGACGCTCCTGCTGGTACACGTCCTGTCCATTCTCGGATGTCATCCATCCACGACTTTTCTGGGCGACCTTGCCGTCTCTTCCTTGTCAAATCCTCCTCGACGAACAATGTGTCCAAAATAGCGCATTTTTCTTAAGGCCATCTGCTTCCGTAGCTTCAAATCCACTCTGATGGTATCCAGCACCCAACGATTCAATCTTCTTTCAGTCCATGTTATTTGTAATAGTCTGCGGTACGCCTACATCTCAAATGCATCTATCCTGCGTTGATCTGTTTTGCTCATGGCCCAGGACTCACAGCCATATGACGCTATAGTAAAAGCTGTTGCTCGAAGAAGCCATATTTCAAGCTTGTGGATATTCCCCTGCTCTTCCCAATAGTAGTCATTCTCTGTATGGCGGTTCGTGCCATAAACCAGGCGTTTTCGGATCTCTTTAGAGCTACTTGATTTGGTCGTTATCAGCGAGCCCAGATACACAAATTCCTTAACCTTCTCTATCCTTTGGCCATGCAGTTCAAAGTCCGACCTATCATTCCTATTTGGGTCGATCACCATAACCTTTGTCTTTGCGGAATTTATCAACAAACCTCTTGGGGTACTTGAGTGTTCCACGCGCGCAAGCAGATCCATATAAGGTCTTCTTTACTCGTAGTCAGTAGGGTTGTGTAATCAGGAAAACGTAACTTATTTCTACTCTGTCCTCCCACTCTCTCCCCCATATCGCTGAACTATCGTTGAACTAACTGCTCTTAAAAAATAGCTATTTTCTTTCTGCACTGTGCCAAATATTTTTTGGTCTTTTCGTTTAAATTTTGCTCGTAGTTCTTCTTCTTCTTAAAAAGCAGCTGATTAAAATCTTTAAATCTAAAAATATAAACATTCTTCTCGTTTTTTGTTCGTTTAACGTTCGCAACTTCTCTTCTTTGAAGAATCGTACTCCTGTGGCCTTGACACATGTCTCGTCTATCAGTTTAACTGTTCGGTTGATACGAATTTTATCTACATTGGTAAAACCAAAAGACATTTTTCAAACTCATTCAGGAGCACTCGTATCCTAATTCAGCAATTGCTCATCACAGGCCTAGTTGTTCTTGTACTCTGCACCCTTCTAATTTCAAGCTTATTGACAGTTCCTTTTCCCTATTTTACTCCGAATAAAAGAAGCTTTGCACATCAAGTCTCTTAATACTATTTGAAATAGACAGCTTCACTTGTCAGGCTCATCGTTTTACTGTAATATTTCTTTGTTCTTTATTGCATCAATTTACATCGATTATTTTAGTGTACCAATTTTACACTGATTTTGTTGTTTTAGAACTCTATTCTAACTACCTTTAGTCAATCACGTTGTAATTCTCTCGAAAAGGAGTCGTATACCCGAAACCGCGGTCGAGAAAATATTTATTTTAAAAGTTGCTCTTTTTTACTTCCAATTGCGAAGCGTTCCATTAACTCAATATTGTTTTATGTATTTTTGACTGTTTATAGTGTATGTTTTAATGACATATTCACTAAATATTTGTTAAACGAAAAATATGTCAATAAAATGATATACAAACTCAGCTAGTTACATACAATAACTTTTTATCCTTATGCTTCTAACGGCCATGATATGAAGTGTTTCATCAATGACAATTAGGATGTCCAGTATTTTTCCATACAAAGATATGCAATTTAAAAAAAGTTATATTGTAAACAAAATTAAAATAAAATATTGTTTTAGAACTCTATTCTAACTATACCTTCATTCATTCAGTCACGTTGTAATTCTCTCGATAAAGGGTCGTACCCGAAACCGCATTTGTGAGAGAATGCACACTAATTTTAAAATTGCTCTTGTTTTACGTTGAATACAGTTTTTCATTTGAGTAGTTGACAGCTTTTAACCGACATTGTACACACCTGCTCTGCAGATGGAAACTACTCACTGAAGACGCAAATGCATTGAAAGATTTTTTCAGGTGTGGGAGAAAAATTTCAAGTAATCATGGGAAAACTTTCTCGTTTGTGTGTTGGTAAATGAGGCTATAGATCGACGCACTGCTTTGCCTAAACCAAACTGCCAGGATGACTGGGCAATAGCAAGAGACTGTGGCGAATGAACACAACGCTCTACCACGACAGACAGCTTTGCAAGCGCAACTATAGTAGACTTGTCTGATCGAGGAGATAATTTAACTGCGACATTCCCGTGCTATATTTAGTGTCTTTTAATCCACTTTCAAGTTCTAGTCACTGTCGTAAGATAGGTGAAGTAGGATGTTAAGCGTGTCCACACATACACACACGATCTGTTCACACTGCACCGTAGATTATATGGCGGAGGGGGGGGGGGTAGTATCATGTGAGGTAGCCTACAGTATGAATTTTCAAACAATGATGTAGTTGAGTTATTTCACTGTTTATCTTGTCCTTTCTCTAGGCGATCCACCCTACAATCTCTTCTTTCGTGTCAAATACTACGTCCCAAATCCGAGCCATCTACAAGAGGAATACACTAGGTGAGTGTTTTGCCCTTGTGCAATACCTTTACTGGCCAACTGCTCTCCTCTCTTAATCACTATCTCATTTCTCTCTTTTTATCTGTCTCACTCTCTCTCTCTCTCTCTCTGTGTGTGTGTGTGTGTGTGTGTGTGTGTGTGTGTTCGCGATCTCCTTAACTATCAATCGGAGAGAGCTGAAATTTTGGGTACCCAACCTTTGAAGGACTGGGCACAAAATTTAAGAGCCCTTCTGTGATTAATGCTGCTTATTAACGAAGTTTTGCAAATATCTCATACTATACATACATATCCTATGTATTCTACTCACAAATAGTATACGTATTCCGCCGATGAACTATAAAGTTGTAACAATTATGACGTCACGTGGTAGGTAGACATCTGCATCCAATACTGCTTTGCGTAGAGGAGAGCGAGTGTGCTCTCACACTGTTATGTTACTGCACAAATGAGCGAAGTTATTGCGTAATGAGCTAAATTCTGGTGGTTACCGGTTACTGATCGACAAAAGAACTGACACTTTGCACAACATTCTGGAATTGCTGACGACAGGCAGATCATACTGTAGTTTGAACGTTGGAGGCAGGTGGTAATACATACATTATGATGTGGATATTGGATACACAGAGTAATGCTGACTGGGTGACATTTAAGGATACATTTAACTTGGGAACTATGTTATTGACACAAAAATCACCAAGTTGGGTAAATTAATTACATTCACATTCAATTATACCAACTGGTTAATCTAAAAAATGGTTTCCCTTAGTTATTTTTTCTATTAAAAAACTGTAATGCTTCCATGAAAATGGGCGCAACAAGTTAATTGCGCACTTATTGTAAGATATATACTGTATATTGCTTTGGTTACATTGCATGATAGCACACGCGTTTAAAATTTGACATTTGTACTATGTGTGCTTGGTGTGCAAATTTGGAAATACGCGTATATCGTTTGGTCATATCTCCTATGCACTTTTCTGTGGAACACAGTTCACTAGCAACGGTTTTTGACATATCGGCAAGAATGTGTCTCGTCTTCAAGGGTGTCCGCACTACGCGATTTTAGTCGTATGACTGTCAAACAGTAATCGTATGAGAATATTGTATGTTAAACTACAGATCTTTAAATCTAATATATATTTGTCAAGTTGTCTGTGTGTTCCGGGTGGGCGGCCGTACCGTTGGTGCCAGCGACCCGAAATTTTGGTAAACGGCTGGAGTAGATCTTCCTCGAAGTTATAACCGCGCATGTTACTACAGTTCTACACACTAAAAGCAAGCAAATAACTACAGTCTATTGATCGACAAATAAAAAAACAGGTTACTACAGTTCTACGCACTAAAAGCAAGCAAACAGCTACAGTCCACTGATCGACAAATTAAAAAAACACAGGTTACTACAGTTCTACGCACTAAAAGCAAGCAAACAGCTACAGTCCACTGATCGACAAATTTAAAAAAAAACGAGCCAATGGCGAGAGGGCAACCTACTCTAGGAAAAGTCAATCATTGACGCTACAGTAATAATATAAGAATGATACCTTTGTATGGCCGTTTCGGGCAGTAGGAAGCCTCCCACAGAAAATTTCATAGAACAAAAGTTGCAGGGCACCCCCAAAAATGGGGGACCGGACTTTTCTATTGCCCAGCAACGCGGGTATCTGTGCTGGTGATTAATATATATTAAAAACCATCAAAAAAGATTATACTGTATATTCCTTTAAGCAATTAAAAAAATACATATGAATATATCACTGTAAAGTTTGATACACAATTAAATACTAAAGTTGTGAAGGATATAAAACTGCTAATGTATGTATAATATTGTAATATATGTTATGTAATGCGATATTTAATTTAATTTAATTGTACAGGGTGACCGAAAAGTTACCATACACTTAATATTAAAATAATTGCAAAGAATGAATTTGATCAGTAATTTATAGATAAAAAATGCATTAAAAGTTTAAATTGCAATTTATCCATTAAATTCAGTTAAGACATCCTATATTATTATATTTGTATATTTTTTATTGTTTTATTGTTAGTGTATTTAATAATTCAATTTAATTTTGTAATTTAATTTAGAAATCCAATATTACTAAAATATCTACATTTTATATTTTATTTATATACATAATGTTAAATTGTGTGTTTATTTTTGAAGAAATATATTAAATTTTTATTTGTTTATGTACATTGTCTAATATTATTATTATTTCCCTGTAAAAATACAATCGTATAATGTGGAGAGTATTCTGATTAAGATAAAATTGGTGAGCTTTAAAACATCTGTAGCATGACAGGCGTGCCGTTGAATACAAATTTGGAACTATTACTTTTCTTTGGTGACTTGTACTGCCGAAGCTCTTCGACCAATACTTAAAAGTTATATATTTATTTGTCAGGTAGAACCTGCCTGATATTTCATATATAGGAGAAACTAACCCAGCAGTTGAGTGTTAGAGTTAGTGAACACGGGTCTTTAATCATCTTCTGAATTGCTCACCATGTAGCGAACAGCTCAACTGTTTACTGTTTAACTGCATCCGTCAAGGAGACTTGAAATTATAGCCTCAACCATATACTTGTATTTAGTGTCACGTCTTTTATACGACGGGTGGTTTAACGCGTTCCGCCGTGGACTCAGTCATTATATTCTCCTACAGTCTTTAATTCAGTTTATGTTAAAGCTAATATTCATCTAATGTGATTTCCGCATGGTAATTCATTACTGTCTGTCTGTCTAATTCTGGGCTGCCTTTGCAGTTAGCTGCTGTACGCGACCAATTCTCATTAAAAGGCCAGGATGTCTGGGGAGGGGTCTCTGATGATTTCCGGTTCTTCTGAGGACAAAACCCTTTTCGCCAGTGGCAGTTCCATCGAGGGCAGTTGAGAAGTAGATGCTCGTCGTCTTTAACATGTGATCGCCTTGTCGTCGATATTGAAAAGATACTCCCCGGAACAGGTGACACTTTTCAGTTCTTAATTGGTGCATAATCGCCGCATTTCTTTCTCACAAGTCCACCCTCCTTGAGTCCACCCTCCTTGTTAATAAAGAGAACCACCTAGTAAAAATAAATGTATTTATTGTTCTAATGTTTCGGTTAACACTGTAACCATAATCATAGACGCGAGAAAATACAGCAAAATACAACAGTTAAATGCGGAAGGCGATAAAATGAACAGTACTCGCTACCTGACTGAGTTTACAAGCTGAGAAGCCACACTACTTTGAACATTGATTAGGCCAGAACTTAGATTAACGAGACTGTTCGAGTAGTGTTTAATAAAAGCAGATTCCATGACACGTCTAATTTTGAAATCTTTACAATGAAATAATAAGGACGAATCATCTAAATTTATAGCGTGATTAAAATTTAAAAAGTGATTTGACAAACCATTATATTTATTGAAAGTTCAGAATGGTTACACTTACACTTGGCCTTGGTCAATTTTAAAAATAAAAACATATTTGAAAATGGGAAAACTCATTCTATAAATCTAGTAAAAAAATAGTTTAAATTTTGATATTTGAATTTTCCAACTGAATCACCTACACCTAGTTCATGTTTAGAAACTCCACAGTCCACCACTCCTGCACTCCACAATCGACCTCCGTATCCCTAGTCCTAGTTTGCAAACTGTACATACTGTTGCATCTTCTTCATTCTATTTCGTCAATTTTACATATGGTTCGCGAACTGTACATGATAAATATTTCAACTTTGGCTTACAAGTGTAACGGAATAAATAGATATATTTATGTACTGAAATAAATGAATTGATTTTTACATAAGTTAAAACTTTAGCGGAGAAAATATTTTTGGTTACTAAAACAAAATCGGAATTATTAGAAAAAAAAGTAGCAAAAGATCAAAGTTTCTACTTCGTAGGACAAGCAAATAATATTAAAGCCTTTGCTTCACCTTGTATCTTTAACACTTAAATCAACATCGTGGCCTAAGATGTTAGATTTTGTACTGAAACACTGCTTTCCAGGGCTCAACACTGCATTATAGTTTCATCAACTTCAATATTCTGAACTGAGAGAGCTGTTTTCTTTTCCCCTTCGACAGGAAGAAATGCCATCGTCTATAAACTTTGTATTTGAGAATTTGTAGCCATAGAATGTATTATGGGCTTCAATGGATGATGGAGCTGATGCAATGACAATGCGCGGTGAATTTTGAAATGACTGTCACACCTTTCTTAATTGTAGAGGTCACATTTTACGAATAATATGAATTTTCTTTAGTAATCTTGCTTAATATTACACTTCCTCTAAATAATAATAGAAACCAAAATGTCTTGATTATGTTTACTGAGGCATAACGATTTCAGTTGTCAAAGATAAAAATTACCCTATATTTTGCTCCTTACAAAAATCTTAAGCTAATTAATATTACTGTGAGTATAGCATTTCAATTTGCATTTACATTAGTTGATTTTAGTTTCTTTGGTATTTTGGTGCGATTCTCAATCACTATAATTATTTTCAGTGTAATTCATTTTCTATGTCTGCTTGTATATTCATTAGAAAACCAATTAATCAATAATTTGAAAATAATCGATTCTTTGTCGTTACTAATTATTATCGGTTGTTCTGGATTTCTGTAGAATGTTTTATGATTAACTCATGTACAAATGTGCCAATTTTTGTTGGAATCAGTAATAGAAATTTCGAGCTTTTGCGAAGAATTTGTTACAAAAGTTGATCAATAAACCAATAATGGAAAATGCAATATGACGGTGGTCAGTGGTGATTTCACTGCGACGTAAGGTGTTCTATATCTCCTTTGAAATTTCATTGAGATCGAGAACAGGTATAAAAGTGACTTATAGTTTTTGTAGTCTCAAAAGGTCCTAAAACGGATCATTAAATCGGAACCTGTGGCACCCATACGGATGAAAATTAAAAACCACATAGGTTTTTCTGCATGTCTGAAACAGCGTCTGATTTTATTGGTAACGCGTAGTAGCCATCGATTTTGTGCACTAATGTTTTAGTCAAAGTCTAAGTTCCAGATCCGTGATAGAGCTGTACGCTTGCCACAATTTGGAGCGGCGAAAAATGAACGGTATACCACTGATTTCCAAATGGTGTCTAAATTGAACTGCGTTGTCTAAGTTCTGATTTGATGTACTGTAGTGGAGCCCTCTCTTCTATACCTTTCCGTTACTCTAGTAGGTACAGTATATCATCGTTTCGGCCATTCCTCTTTGATGGCCTCCTTGTAGTAACATTCACAACGGCTCCTCCCCCAACTCTCTTGCTTCTTTCTGGCCCACTCTCGTATATCTTCCATTTGCCAGGTCATTGACGAATTTGTTACCCTGGATACCACTGAAAGCGTCCGAAATCGCTTTCTCTCCAAATTCGAGATTCTTTCTATCTTATGCGTACCCGCCGACCTTTGAGACGCAGCTACGGTCCCGTACTTCACCACAAGAAGCTCTCAGTTCCTCACCATGCCATGTGGGTCATCTGATAGGAGTATGTATGATGAAGGCGTGACTGTCTCTATAACTTGATCGCCGAGAACCCTCAAAGCGAACGGACGTCAACAGACATTTTTGTTTCACCCATTGGAAGTCTTCTTGAAAGATCTATCGCAATTTCGCTTGGGATGGGTTGGGATCAGGCGGCACCCCCGTCAGAGGAGCCGGAGCTCCTGTAGATACGAGGCCACCGCCACGATGTCCTTCGTCAACACAGAAAAAGACGGGACCACCGCCCCGAAAGCGCGCAGCAGCGGGTTTAGGTAAGCAGGACATGCCTGGAGCCATTGCTCCAGGGTCTGGTCATCCTCTCCACAGTGTGGACAAGTCGGATTCAAATCCGGGTCTATACGGGCTCGGTACGTTGCTAACACCCTACAATGCCCGCTCCTGAGTCGCACAATAAGCGTCTCGCGGGTTGTCGTTAGCGTTCACTCGGGCCATTATCTACGAAGATATCGTATCAATTCATTTTCACTTATAACATTTATTAGTTCAAAATTTATTCTAGTCATTGTACAATGAAACTGTAAAGTGCCTACTCGTACTGACCTCAGACTAAAATGCATGAACACAATATAACAAAAAGATGAAAAATAAAAGCCTTATCGAGATATAATTAATTGACAAATATATCATACGGTCTAAAGAGGAATCTGCGAGGTAGGTCACATCACAAAGTTTGCTAATCCCCAGTGCGCTAATGGGTTTTCCGGAGAAATAAATTGTGTTAAAGCACGAGTTTTATTCTTTTTGAACGTTAAACATATACTTATGAAATACTAGATGATGTTCAGAGTAAAACTAATTCGATCAATTAATTAGCTCTGCAGTTACAATAATGTCTATATTTATTTTTCAATTAATATGCAGAATTTTATGGCAATGGAACAAAATTTTGAGATAAATGGAAGAGCTAAAACAATCTGCCTAATATTTATTTACTCCAACACTTTTCAAGAAACATTTTTGATCAACGGGCAAGATACATAGTGCAATGAGAAAATTATTGACAATTTAAACAACTAGAAAATTTACAGTAGTAAAAAAGTTAACAAAAATAAAGTGTGTTTTATCCATTTAAACCAGGGCTTCTTAAACCGTAGGCCGCGGGCTCAGAACTGGAGAAAATTAGTAAATTAAAACCCAGTAAGAAAGGCATGATTAATAATAATAACAATAATAAATGTACATTTCATAAACATAAATAGAAATAAAAAATCGGTTGACGGTTGACTTCACTCAATATAATCATTATTTAGAATGGAACAAACCAAAATACTCAACCAGTGCCTACACCCGGTGGTGTAACTAATGGGTTGAATAAAACGATGAGATCTCGCTGACCATGGTGGGATAAGTTCATGGAGAATGTACTCCTCGAACTGGGCATATTTGAAATCAGCGTGGAAGTTTGATCAAACCTATCTGAAATGCCCCAAAGCGACCATACAAAACTTGAGACCTATATCACTTTTACCAGTTGCCTCAGAGACTTTTGAGAGTATTATTCTACATTCCTTGAAGAATAAAGTGCTAGCTACATTTTGTCCCTCCCAGTTTGGTTCTTGCACAGGATCGTCGACCGACTGTTCTCTAATAATGCTCTGGCCGCTTTAATTCGTCTGCTCTTAATGAAGGAAATTTTACACAATTGCACTGGGAGTCGTAACCATATGAGCAGATGATGCGGTGTGATCTGTTCTAAAAACGTTCTAATCTAAGTGCAATTCCAGCATTAAGATCACCAAATACAGGGGAAGCGTACTCCAGCAAGGACCGAACCGTACTAAAATAAATGAGTATTATTTTACTTGTTGACATTAACGGTTTTAGAATGCATAGGGCGTACAAGCGACGAGAGGCAGAAGTGATAGTGTTGTCGAAATGATTATCCCAATTAAATTATCTTGAATGATGACCCCCAGCAATTTCAGTTCCTCTGTATTCTGAACACCATTTAAAATAATCGGGTTCATCTCAGCTGTCTTCCCAATGAACAGCGACTTACACTTGCTGGGTGAGACTGTGACATGATGACCATGCAACGTAACATGTGAAAGTGTTCTAGAGACACGGATTGGTTGTCAGAATTTTTTAAAAGAGGTATGCAGTAAGTAGTATCATCTACGTATTTAACTACGCACACGTTATTTGAAATAGGCGTGAGATTACCATCAACTATACAGTAGAGGGCTGGTCTCAAGACCGAGCCTTGTGGGACACCAGGCGGGATTCGTATAGCATTACTGCATGTATTTCCGATGAAAGTCACCTGGGAGCGCCCAGACAAATACTCACGGGTCCAATCGATGAATCCTGATGGAAATCCAGAAACAGTTAGTCTGTTGATGATGACTTGGTGATCAAGAACGTCGAAGGCTTTCGAATAGTCATAAGCCAGGAATTGGACGCCTCCAACTCTTTGATCATTTAACATGGACATAACGCGATGTAAAAGCTTTATTAGAGCACAGCAGGTCGACGATCCTGGGCGAGAACCAAACTGGGAGGTACCAAATATAGCTAGCACTTAAGTCTTCAAGGAATCTAGAATACTGTAATACTCTAAAAAAAACTTTAATGGAACTGGTAAAAGTGATATACAGTAGGTCTCAAGTTTTATATGGTCGCTTTGGGGCATTTCAGATAGGTTTGCTCAAACTTCCACGCTGATTTCAAATATGCCCAGTTCGAGGAGTACATTCCCGCGAGTATGAAAGGATATGGATGGGTGAAGAATCCGTTTACATGTGCCACTGAGCTGGATGATAAGATTCCCCAGTTCAGCGAGAACCTCATCGAAACATTGGAAATGACACCGTCTTCAAGCAGATGCATCAGACCACGTCGCTGACTGAGTTCTGGACAAGCGTGAGAAAGGGAAACGCCTCTTCTGTGGCATGAGGCAAAGTCTGTGCTTCTGCCCATTCCGATGTCCTACATGTGCGAAGCCGGATTCTCTCAGCTCACAGTGATGAAAGCCCCTCATAGAAATCCGCTTTCAATGTTCAGCACCGCTCCGCGTAGCTTTGCGCACGCATTAAGAAACTTGTGACTCAGGCCTCAAAGTGAAGTGTAATTCTGTGTTCTGCGAAGGGTAATAAATATACTCAGAGTGGATTCCGGTAAGGAGGTTCGAGGTGGGCCGCGAGGACCATTCCGGCGAATTTATGAGTGAATTTTGAGCCGCTACAAAAACGGGCTTGAAAACCACTGATATATTGTAGATCGCCTACAGCACAGAAGGGTTAAAATTTGCCGGAGCCAACGCGCAACTAGAGCCTATGGGGCTAGTGGCATAATGCAGTGCGGGACCCTTCTGCAGTGCATGATGGCCGTTCTCCACTCCTATCTTCACCACCTCATGGATCGCCATCTCCCTGCCATCAGGTGCTGTCTGGATCAATCCGAACTGGTGTTAATTTCCAGACTGACCAAGCAGCCGTACAGTCCAGGAGAGGCGAGTAGACTGTGCCCGGGCCTCTTCTGTGTGCTCCTTCGTGGTGTGTCCAATATAGGACACACGATGATCCACCTTACATTTCACCTTAGTGACATAGGAGTCTAGTCTTTGGTGGAAAATAGGAGACAACTTTCGTTGCTGTAAATGCCACACTGAGAGAACGCAATCCATGCAATCGTTTCAACCGTTTGGCAAGGTTCAATGAAGGGAGGCCAATAAAAGGTAGGGAGAAAAAGTGAGAATCAGAGACTAAGGTAGGGGAAATATAAAAAAAGAAACATTATTGGAGGCAAATCTAGAAGTAATAGAGAGAATGAAATATTTGGGATACTCAATAAAAAACAAATGTTTAGTGCACCAATTAGTATCTTATTGTAAAAACGGTCGTTTTTTTTGTATCACCCCATATGTTCAAATCTTTGTTCTAGCTCTCCGATTTTTTCTTCAAATTTCGTTCATTTTATTTGATAAATTCAATTCCTCGTTCCATTTTTGGAAATACCTCAATAAATCTGATTGTTTGAGTTGAATCTAAGACTATACGGAAATCTGACATACGTGCACGTACATACATTTGTATATACACAAAGCTTTCATCTTCCTTTCCTGTCAAACAAATCGGATATGGAGAGTTAATAAGTCTTCTATATAGAAATTTTGTCAACAAAGACTCTCTAATGAGAGTCACAGAGAGGAGGAGGAGGCTCTCTAATGAGAGTCACAGAGAGGAGGAGAAGGGATGACGTTTCCGTATATGATTGGTCGGAGGAGTAATTCCAGATTCTGCGTCTTCGACATGAAAGCAGACAAGCATCTCATATAAGACAGGCAGGCAGGCAGAGGGAGTGAAAGGTCGAATATTTCTATTTCCTTTAGAGAAACATGCAGATTGAGGAAATTTCATCAAATGACCTATGGATTTTCACCCCGCTAAATCTGGGCGTTATAACGGCGAAATTCACCACTCTCAGTCTGGGCATAGCTCTGAACATCGCCGTGCTCTGCTTGCTCTACTGTGGCAAAATTCGCCTCTATGACATCTGCACCATCACCATATTTGCCAACACCCTGGCCGACCTCATTTCCATCGACATCCTGCTCTCCTTCAATTTCCTCCTGCCCCACATGTCCAAGAACGTCCAGCCGTTTCTGTGCAAATTTCGCCGCTACATTATCCACGTGTGTCAGACTGGGAGTCTGCTAATGCTCTCCGCGCTGGCCTTCTTCCACAAAAACAAAATCCACTCGAGGACCTTCGGCCAGGCTCCCTGCGGCATTCTCATCTTTCCCGCCCTGACCTGGTTCCTGGCGCTCAGCAGCAACATCTGGAGCATTGTCCTCTACGAGTGCAAATACGTGGCTTTCAAGTTGACCCTCGGCCCTTCGACGACTAACCTGACTAACCTGACCGCCAGTCCGCCCGCGATGGTCTGCGCTGTCAGTTTCAGCAACACAGACTCGGTGCTGATTCGCCAATGTCTGGTGGGGCAGGTTCTGGCAACCGTCGGATTCCCCTTCGTCCTTTGTATGGCCCTGCTCATCCGGGCCCGAGCCAAAACGAGCGTGCCTACGCCCCGCCTGATCCTCGCTTTCTGGCTCTTCGTCACCGCCCTGTTCATGGTGATGCCCAGCCTCGTGTTCAACATGCTCTTCGTTTATCTGCCAAGCAGCGAGCAGGCGAAGTCAAGCGGTTGGATCCTGGTGGGCAATAGCATCGCCGAATTTCTCCTTTATGGCCACTTCGTCGTGAAAAATCTGCTCTACTTCTCTTTCGATCCCAACATTCGCAAGGTGGCCAGACGCTATCGCCTCAGTCGCTGTCTGTTCCGACTGGCTACGACGGAGTCAGCTGAAGCCAACACACCGGCCACGATCCGCGGTGGTAATCGGCTAGCGATCGATATCGATCCGGACAGCGTGACGTCGACCCTAATGGCCAATTTGATTCGTCATTCCAACATGGGTTCAGCCGAGTTCGCTTTGATTGGTCAGACGCATCACGCGCACCAACTTCTAGTCATTAGGAGTTGAAAACCAAGCTCAAAGCGAACCAATATTTTCACCAAGAAGGCACTGCACTGTATCTAAAACGTTACTGTTTTCTACGTGTAATTAAGTAATTTTCCTGTATTTGTTTTAAATAATCGCTTGTGCTTTTCGTGTTTTTTACAATGTCATATATGGGGAGGCCGGGAGAAAAAGGAACACATCGATATAGGGCGTTTAATTCGAATAGCCTCTAGAGTGTGTTTTTATGGTTTTTGATGTAACTAGCATTTTTCATTTATTGTTATCCATCGGTCATGTAGCGCACGCTCATTTGCCCAAAATCTAGGTTAAGTTCAAGGTCAAATCAAGGTCTTTGGTAAGCACAGAAGTAGGTCGTCGCTAGCGTTGCTAGGCTGTCAAAGTTATTTTTTATTGTTTTAGTTATGGGAGTAAAAGGGAATAACTTTTGTCTGCTTATTCTAAGAATAATCTAAAGGACTACTAGAATATCTGGACGGTCAACTGCGCTTTCGGTGATAGTTCAGCCAAGAGACCGATTATCTATAAGTAGTAATATACAGCCACGTTCACGGCCACCCCCCCTGCCGATTATCTATACCCACAATAAAAATAGTTAGACGATAGAAATAAACGTTTATCGCATTGTTACTTAATCAAAAGTTTGAGAAGAATCGAATTCCATCTTCTGACCTCAAAATCTGAACATTTTAAAGGCCACCTTTGAGTGCGAGGAACCAAAAGTTGTGAAATTTTTGCGAAAGGTATATATTTATTAGCTCAATCGCTTTTCCATTTAAATAACATTAATATCCGACTAAGGATTCAACACATTTTCATCCACCTTTTATTAGAGTATTATAGCATGTTTCAGCAGTAATCAAATGGGGAACAAACGGTGGAACTATAGTATATGGTATATATGAAAAAAAGTAAATTGAATATTTTGGCCATTCTACATACAGTTCCGCCTTTTGTTCCATTTGCGTTCTGCTCTAACATGTTCTAATGCTCCGATAAGCTGTCTAAAGATTGGTGAAAATGCGTTCACCGAATTTGGTATTGTTTACTATTAATACAAAGTGTGATTTTACTTCACGAGAGATTTAATTCTAACCGGATGAAATTTACCGGACGTGTAACGACGACTGTCATCCGCTTGAATTTCCTTTGAAATTCAAAAGAACGAGTGGGAACCTTCACCAAAGATAAACACATTTCTTATTCTTTTCTTCAGCCCAACTTTTTAAAGTACGCCTCACCGCAAAACTTTCTTCGCAGTGCCTTCACTGAACGGTTTCCTGGTATAAGATAAACCAAATCTTCCTCATTTATATCACCAAATCTGAAATCATTTTCTCCGTCTAAAATGTCGTCAGTAATGAAATCCAACAGGTCATCAAACGGTTCGTACATCGTAGAAAAAAATGATTCAACACCGACAAATGTAGAGATTTATCTATTCTCAATGAACTGCATTCACCGATAACTGATCAGCTGAGCCTTTCATACGCAATAATCAATGTCTTATGTATAGGGTTTCCAACCCGGGGAATGTATCCCGGGATTTCCCCCGGGGTATTTAAAAAGTGACAACTCCCCGAGGTTTGTGTCCCCGGGGTTTCCCGGGATATGTTACATTTTACATTTTTAAACATTTATTCTTTTCACTCTCCATTATAAATTTCTGATTTGCTAGATTATTCTATCCTACTGTGCTACTTGTTTACGCTTCCACTAGGTTCGCTTTTGCGTTTGTTACTATGTAGTTTCCAAAGATTGCCACTTGGCCCCACTTGACTTGCCAGCTGAGTTATATTCCTTTGTTTTGATTGGCTTATTGATTTTAGTTCTAGTTGTTAAACTGAGACACACTCAACCGCTCATAGGTCTACACACCCTAGCTTCACCGATTTATTTAGTGTCCTGTTTCGAGTTAGGGTCTTGCAGGACGCAGGACGCCTTAGAAATGACAATACACTAGAAGTATAGATCAGAAGCACATCGATGAACCAACACCTAGTTCCGAAACGTTTTGAACAAACTTTTAGCGGAGTAGAAATGACAATGTTTAGCATGAGATAACATTTCCAAAACATAAGATAAAATAAATTTTACAATCCAGGGAGAATCCCTGGGGAATTCCCCGGGATTTAAATATGTATATCGGGAACCCGGTAGAAATTGCGCTAAACGGGGACCCAGGGACTGAATTTTCCCCGGGGTGGAAACCCTACTTCTAAGTAAATGTACAGTATGTACAGAACCAGAGATATATACCTACGTAATGCGTTTTCGTGATTCTTTGAATGGAGTGCAGTTAGTAGTATTGGATGAATTCTGTATTTCTGTATATCTAGAAAATTTAAACATACGTATCTTGGACAGCCGCTGCATGATTTTTTATGATACAGTCTAAAGATGCAATATTTACTCTTTTCGAAAAACATTAAGTTTATAGAAACATTTCCTTTAAATTTTAGATTGCAATTTTTATTAAAGAAGTTTAATCATTTTTGCTTTAGTATTCAGTAGCAGAGGCGGATCCAGGATTTGAGAAAAGAGGAGGCGTGGAATGATGATGACAGAAATTGAAGGTGATCGCACGGCGAGGTAGAAGCCCTCGCTTTCCTAATGGGGTCTGAGGACATGCCCCAAAAATCTTTTTTAAAGTTTTGAAAAGAAAAACATTTTGGGACCAATTTTTTACTTCATCAGGCAATGAAATCTTCAGCTTCTTTATTGTTTATTAACAATTTGCTCAAAACAATTTTCAATAGAAATTACAAGGGGTGTATTAGATTCACTAACTATTTACAACATATTCATACAGAATACATTATGAGATAAACAATGAGTGAAGGAAACGAGGGGATGAAGATGTAGAAAACAAATGAAATTACATAAATTACAGAATTACAGTTACAGAAATACAGAAAATACCTAAATTACTTACAGTTACACATCGAGAGGCCGACCCAGCAACATTCTTCGCGGGGGCTTGTTAGTGTAAACGGTGACGACGTGGTCAAAGTCCAGCGAAATGTCACGATGGACGAATAGTTGTAGCAAATCATTCAGACCCTCTGATGTCATTAAACTTCGGCGGTCGTACTGTATTTCACAAAGCCAAGGGCAGAGGTTTTTGCTCTTTCTACCTATGCAGTCGTGACGGGAGTGACGAGTAGGAGCTTTAACACTTGTTTGATGTTTGGGAACAGACGCACTTGATCCCAAACATTCTTCAGGATCTCCTCGACGGTGTGCGGAAGGGTGTCTTCTGGCTGTTCGTTGGCGTGGGAGTTCCACTTTGTCTTCCATGCACGCAGCTCTGAGACGAAGGTGTCCGGGTCAGGCAGATCAACCTGGTATGCACCAAGCAAGTCTTGACTTAGCTGGTCCACCTCCATGGTTTTGGCCTTCTCTTGAAGAAGACACAAACCTCTAACTGCTGCCTTTGCCATCGCTGAGAACCAATTCAGCTCAGTCAGAAGATGGTCCAGAAAAGGCACGAAAACGGATTGTCACCAGTAGTCTTCGGCAGTTTCGGCAGAGATGTTGGACCGCATGGTCTATCGTCCACACGTTCGCGGTATGCCCAGATCGTGCCCGGCCACAGTGGCCATGCTCTCCATTGCCTTCTTCTTATTCCCGGTCGGGGGGGCGCGTCAGCACCCCAATCTCCCTCAAGTAGGGGAGCACGCGTGGTCCGTCCGAG
>JAUYWV010161478.1:0-18313 GCA_032274565.1 Nematoplana nigrocapitula
TTGCCATCTTTTGAAAACATTTTGTCTAGACTTGCCGCGGGGGGGGGGTGTGTGCTCGAGTCGCTCCTCTTTACTACTGTCGTCAGAAGACAATAGGTATGATTAGCCATCGAAAAATGGTTGCTGTTAACCGGATTGATTTCGGCCGCATCGTCGGGGTGCCAAACGAATCGCTGTAATTAGACCAAGTAGGAGAAATCGGACACTAGACACGATGAGCATTGCCGCGAAAAATCCATGAAACCCAAAAAGATTGATCATTTCTCCGTTGAACAGGGGTACAATGAGCATGCCCAGTCCTTCGACCATTCGGAACCAATCATAGGAGATGGAACTGTCCAGCTGGAAGACTTCTCCAGTGATTGCGTATCTGAAACTGGTCGTGCAACCAAAGCCGATGCCATACAACAAACTTAAGCAGTAGATGGAGACAAAATTAGAAGGGAAGGCGTAAATAGTGAACAGACTGGCAGACTGAAGAAAGCTTCCGCAAAGGTAGACCAGGATCAACCGGGTCTGTATGTAGACCCCGATCAGGGCGAAGCAGATATTCACCAAAATCTGTCCAATCGAGATAATCACGTTTGATAGATAGCTCATAGTTATGACGAGTTTAATCAGGTGATTCATGTAAGTGGTGAAGTTCAATAATACACCGCCGCTTATATATAATCGGGTGTATTGCAGTTTGAGAAAGCCAGAGAACGATTTGTGGATTCCTGGTCAGATGGCTGAATTTAATAAAAATGGATGTTGTTCGCGTGAGCGTACGTTGTTCCTGGCAGGGGCTGTTGTCATCATTATTGTCTGGAAATGGTTTCGGGACAAAAAATGCAGTTGTACTAAGAACTTCGAATGCGGACATTGCAGCTAACGTAATAAATCCATATCGCCATCCCCAGTTTTGGACCACTAAAGCAATCAGAGGCCCGACGAGCAAATATCCGGTAGTAAGGCTATCCGGCAAACTGGTCGCCAGGACATGTTTGGGATGATTTTTGTCAAAGTATTCACCGATCACTAAGGGGATGATTGTGCAGTAAAGCATCGAACCCAGAGTCTGCGGAAGAGTGTAGGAGATGAACAGTTGCCACGTGGCCCTGACAAAGGCGGAAGCGGCGAAGGCCGCGGTCATCAGAGTTCCGCCAATCAGCATCGCGGATTGGTAGGGCCGGTGTAGATGGACGATGAGCATAGTGACAAAGGGCATGGCTAGAAAGGGCAGCGCCTGGGCAATCTCCCCGATCATATTCAATTCGAACATTGTGGTTGTGTTAGGAAATTGCTGTTTGATATCGGCAATGACGATCGATAGAATGGAGCGACGCGATCTTAGCAAAATGCATTTGATCATGGCAGCCAGAAATACAATCCATGCAAAGAATCGGCGATCACAAAGATCACGTAAACATCTCATCGTCAGTGTGTTTTCTGTTTTCAAACACAGAAAAACTGACTTTTGTTTTGCCACCGACCAAATTTGATTAATACAAATGTCTGAAATGAATTATATATGTATTTCATTAGATAGTAAGCCTATATATAGCTTCAGTGATCTGTATTCGAACTGACCCTGCTGTGCTGGGGCCATGTTACAAGGTGTGGAGTTTAAATGCGAGTAAACATTTTGATTTAATTATGCTGACTATTTCTGCTTGCTAGTTAGTGTTACTCAAGGTGAACTGCGCTGCTTTCTGGACTTTGTACCGATTATGTTGATTTAATTATGCTGACTGTTTCTGCTTGCTAGTAATTATTACTCAAGCTGAACTGCGTTGCTTTCTGACTTTGTGCCGATTAGGTACATGTTGTTCATAAATTGTCAATAAAATGTTCGACAAACACGGCTCTTGATTTGCATGAAATTAGGTCCAACACAAGGTACATGTGCACTTTGTGAACAGAGGATATATACGTGTACACAGTTTTGGTGCATTTTATGATCTGTATTTTATATATCTGTATCTTTATTTTATGATCTGTTGAGCCATATAGGTGTCACGAGTGAACCTTTTGCCTCGCTTAAATGTGAGCATGTTAGGTTTGCAGAGATTGCCGCCTTAACGGTTAACGTTCTTCTTCAAGACATGAGGAAAAGTTTAGCACCATCAGGAAATCCAGCAAAGACATTGCGTTTCTGTGGCTTTCGAGTCATTGCAAAGTGACAGGGAATTAACTAGTGGACCTATCTAAAGCGAGAATGAGTTATGGTCACGAGAGAAGCAGCAAGAGGATGTACGCAGAGAAGGAATGAAAGCGGAAAGTGAAAGGCACTTCAAGAAGGAGAATTTACTGCGTTTCAAAGATTCAGAATGGGAGATTCGCTGGAGCTCAAGGCTTACAGAAAAAGATTTATGGCGTAGATGTGAAGAAGAAGAGGAATATACAAACATGTTTTCCTGAAATGTCCTTATTTGGAATTGGAAGGGGGGAGAAGAGCAATAGCCACTTAATTAGTGATAAATTGTGCACTCATCCAGGACGCCTGTGAACTATGGAGAAGGTTCAAAGGCTGCGGGAACACCATCGCTGGCTGAACAACAACAATGATCAAATACAAATACAACAACAACAACAACACAGCCTTTGGCTATTCAAGGATACCAATAATGCATTCCTTGATAACCAAATAGGCAGGTGCTCTTTGGCCGTCCTTAGCGCTGTTATGATAGCAGTCTGATATGTTACAGTGCCATGGAGTATTTAAAACATCTTTGAAATTGTGATTGAGTGGGTTCGTAAATACCTGCAGTGTCTAACCCTCCCCTCACTTAATCACCTTCTCTTGGGGGCAATCTTGTAAACTCCAGGGCCTCGACAGTGGTTGGGCGGGCGTCGTGTCTGGCTCGCCTGGGGATGGATTTGCGAGTCCCGATGACGTCACCTTTTGGAATTCCTGTTTTTGGGTGGATTGGGTGCGGAGTTTGTCCTGCTACTCTCGACGCACACGGTGTCCTGGGGACCACCCTGAGTGGTGGTGCGAATACACGTGGTATCAGGACATCTTGGTTAGGTTTGGGCACATGTATGGTGTTCTGTGAAAGTTGGGCCGTTTAGTTAACTTGCGACCATGACAAAACAATTTCTAATAGATAGCGTTGTTTCTAGAGTCCCACAACCACCTTACTCTCCCGACTTGAACCTGTGTGACAGGTTCATCATCCGTAACATGGAGTTCAACCGAGCCAATATACTGTACTTTCGACAACATAAACGAAATGCGCAAATTTCTCAACAACTTTCTTGGAACTTTGACAGCTCCCACGCTCAACAAAGAATTTTCCGCTCTTCAAGATCACTGTAGAAATGTTATTGAATTCAACGGAAATTATTTAAAGTAACAGTTTACTACGTTTAAACTGTGATTATTATTGTTGCAATGTTGTAAACATTATAATATATGGATATTTAAAAAACGAAATTTTTTCCGGACACCCGGTACTTGTGAATATATTCTGCTAACTGAACTCTGTCCTGCTATTTTGTGATCGATGTTATTAAATAGGGTGTATTATTATTATCTTTCTAAATTAAAATAAAACTGTTGTTATTGATTGAAGTTTACTGGTGAATAAATATCTTTTATTAAATCAGGAATGCGCTGACCAGGAGTATTGGAATAAAATATAGTAAATATGCATTTAAATGTCTAATCTGTATATAGTATCCAATTGAAAAGATGTTTATATCAGAAGATTGTCATAACAACTACTTCGTCGTATTGTCTGTACGACAAAGATGACTTGCTCGACAATGAGTTTAGATACAACAAATACAAACAATGTCCCCGCTGCGGATGAGCAGCAACACAGCAGGCAATTTGCTCATCTCAATTGGTAGCACATACTCAATTCCTCCAAATTACTGTGATATTCATTTACGTAGCTATCTTAACTAGACACTTTCCCAGGCACAAACGGAATTGAAGTAAGGTTTATTATGTGGATTCTCAGATGTAATTCACATACCAGACAGATTGGAGCATAAAATAGTTGCCCAAACTAACCGCATTCACATTACACTCAGTAAACAGACGTGTTTTCCGATTCTCTGGCGAATGAATTATACAAGTGTTGTTGTTGTTCAGCGGGTCTCGTCAGGGGATCCAGAGCTCCTTCGATACGAGTCCACCGACATGGATTCCTCTGAGACTCCGAGCCGGCAGATACATCTAACCTGGGCATACAAAGTCCTCAAAAGGGATGCTAAATCATTTAACATCACCCAGATGAGGCTGTGGGATTAACATGCAGCAGAGGTAGACACTAGCCCTCATACCAAGCGATACCCGCAGAAGGGTGGTCGCAATTACACCCAAACGGACCAACTTTCACAGAACACCATACATAAGCCCAAGTCTAACCAAGATGTCCCGAAACCTCGTGTACTACTCAGGGTGGTCCCCAAGACACTGTGTACATAGAGACACTGGAGGTTACATGATTGTCTCTAAGAGAAGGTGATCAAGTGAGGTGAGGGTTTTTAGACTCTGCAGGTATTTACGAACTCACTCAATCACAATCTCATGTAGATGTTTTAAATACTCTGTGGCAATGTAACATCTCAGACAGCTATCATATCATAACAGCGCTAATGACGGCCAAAGAGCACCTGCAAAACATCATTTAATATTGCCAATCTGGTTATCAAGGGATACATTGTTGGTAAACGTTGAATAGTCAAAGACAAAGTTGATGTTGCTGAGAGAAACGTAGAAGCCGAATGACTAACATAATTTTTTTAGAGTGAGGAAGAAACATGTGAGGATTCGACATGCTTCATTAATGATATTTTATCCTGCAGATACTATCGAAAGGTTTTGGAGCCACGGACGGTCTGAATAAGATAATCCTCGTAGTATAAAACCTGATCTGCTACAAATGAATCTGGATTGAATTTTTAATTCCAGTTTTTATTCCAGAGCTTTAAACTAGTTTAGTGAATCGGACACAAATTCACATTGCCGGATACAAAAGCATACCATTCTTTCTTTGTCTACTAAGCAAAAAAACCCACTGACGATGAGCTGTTTACGTAATCTTTGTGAACGCCGATTCTTTGTCTACATTGTTATTGATTTAGTGCATTTTGTTCAGATCGCATGGCTCCATTCTATTGGTCATCATTGCCGATATAAAACAGTAATTTCCTAACCCAACCACAATGTTCGAATTAAATATGATCGGGAAGATCATCCAGGCACTATCCTTTCTCGACATGCCATTTATCACTATTACAGGGCTGCTCGATAGGGCTATATTGATCGGTTGCCTTCTGAGTAAGGAGTCTGAGAGTTTTTTCGTGTAAGTCTTGGAGAGATTACGCCAGTTGTTTCGTTGAAGGCGGTGACGGGTGTCGTTACTGAAGATCTTGGAGCGGGGCGGTTATGCGGAAGTCTGGCTGTCTTCTCGTAGGCCCACAAAAGAAGTTTGTGCTGTTGGTAGAGAATCTTAAGTATACCGAAGACCTGCAGATGTGTGCAGTTCCAAAGATGTTTAGTGGGGGTCTTTCTTGATGAATTAGTGACGCCATCTTCTACCTTCTGAACCCGATCTGGGGGCACTGTAGGGCGTCTGCTTTACTTCCTGTCTTGTACAGAGCCTGCGTCTCTGAATTTGGTCGTTCAATTCTTGATGTTGTTGTGGGACGGTGGTTCTTTCCATACTGGCTGTGAGAAGTCCTCCGTAGAGAAATCACTAACTCTGTTTCGATGTAAAATGTTACCACCTTAGCTCTCTCTTGATCTGAGAACATTGTACGCACGTCCGATACAAACGATTGTCTTCGTAAGCATCTACAAACGATTGTCTTCGTAAGCATCTACAAACGATTGTCTTCGTAAGCATCTACAAACGATAGTCCTACGTCTTGGTTGTTCAACTGTAGTTTATGTGTGAAAATTCAAATAACAAAGTTAATCCAAATAGTTATAACAATTCAAATAAAACGACAAATCAAATAACAGCAGCTAACAAAATCACTACGCAGCGATCGCTACACTGCTTCCCCCAACGACTGCGTTGGAAAAACAGAGGCGAACTGGTCCGGCGGGCGCACTGTGCGGCCGGATCGCGTGACCTGGGGCGTGGGTGCGGGCGCGGCGCACACCGCCGAGTAGGTTTGAGCAGTTGTTTTAGAAAGTGCAGTGGACGGAGACGGCATCTCTGGAGTGATTGCGGGATAAGCCACTACGCCGTACACCGGTTTCAAGCGGTCGAGCGACACTACTGTACGTCCTGCTTGCCGTTGAGGTCAAGGAGGAAGTATTTGGAGTGACGTTCTAATACCCGGAATGGGCCATCGTATTGGGCCTGAAGTGTTGAACGATGCGCGTCATGCCGGACGTAGACGTTTGACGCTTGAGACAGGTCCGTAGGGATGGAGATCGGTCCCACTCCGTGGTACTCGGTCGCAATGGGGCGGACCGTCCACATGGTGGACTTCAGGTCGGCGATGAAGGAGGTGGTAGGCGCCGGTGTGTCGGTACTGATTTTAACAAACTCACCGGGGACTTTGAGCGTGGTGCCATAGACCAGCTCGGCCGAGCTGCAATCGGGGCCGCGCGCCAAATGGTACGAATAGCGAGGAGGACGGTCCATAGGTGGTGGGACCAGTTGGCGGCGGCGCCGCGGACCTTCAGGGCGTCCTTGGGTTGCCGGTGGAACCGCTCGAATCAGGCCATTCGCTTGCGGGTGGTACGCGGTGGTGTGGTTAACCTTGTCGACGCCTATACTGGCGTTGAGCTCGCGCAAGAGCATGGAGGTGAATTGGGCACCGCGGTCGGAGGTCACAGAATCGGGCACTCCAAAGTTAGCGACCCAGCCGTTAAGGAGCGCTTTGGCACACGTGGCAGCGGTGATTGGAATGGCAGTTGGCCAGCGCGTGAACCTATCGATTATCGTGAACAGGTACGTAAACCCGTCGGAGAAGGGCAGAGGTCCAACGAGGTCGACGTGAATGGCGGGAAAACGTCTGAACTGGGTCTGGTTGTGGCGTCAACGGTGTCTTGACGTGGCGCGCGATTTTAGCGGTTTGACACTGTTATTGTTAGCGCTGGAGAACTGTTGCACGAGGAGCTCCGGGAATTCTTCAAGCAAGGCGTCAAATGGGTTGTCCCGGTGCAGACCCATTACCGCATTGGAGGCGTTGACCGAGGATACGTGGCAGGGAATGGAGCGGCCGTCTACGGAGATTAGACGCTGGGTATTGAAGTCGATGGCCATGCCGTGACGTGCGAAGAAGTCCGCACCAAGCACTTCGAAGATGTGTCTTTGACTCACTAGTGAGTTTGGAGGAATTGATGTTAAAGTGTTCGCTGATAATAGTTGGAATAGTATTGACATAACTAACTTCAATGAGAGCCACTTCCCATTCACCACCCGTTATGATATAGGAATTATGAAAGGTATTCTGAAATGAACTGGCTGTATTATCCGTATGATAGTCCGGCTGTACATTGCTAGGCAGAACAATATGAAAGCCTTGTTCCATGATTACTACTACATCCCCCGTCTACTTATGTTTATAGGCCATACAAGTCTTTGAGTTTGTTTAAAAGTTTTATTTCACACAACAGCAACAACACGTCAGACTACAATGAGGACAAATCTATCCATAATGGTCAGGACAGATTTCTGCAAACTGACACGCACAATCGGCTTCATCATCATCATAGGGATTGCATCGGGAACAGTCAGGTAGATAACTGTAGGGGCAAGGCATTATGGATACGTCCATTCATTAGCTGACTTTGTCAACGAATGATTGAAAAATTAAAATTCTCACTTATATAAGGCATAGTTAATCACTTCATGTTTAGTGGTTATAGTGGCGGAATGGTAGTGACGTTGGATTGTGATTTTAGTGATATGAGTTCCAACCCCGGTGATACACTAATATTTATAGAAATATATCTACTATATAGTTACTGTAGTACTGCATTACTTAAGTATCATCATCACTAACTTGATAAACATATCATCCTCGCTAACTTGATAAATTTGTAAAAGGCATATTCAGTTATTCTTATTTACTTCGCTTGAGTATAATGAACTATTCTAATTCACTACAGCACTATCCTTGCTAGAGCTGTCTTCACTGTTGAGCATATTCAGCTATTTTAATTCACTACAGTAAGTACTCTCGAACATCACTAGTTACTCTCAAACATTGCTATTCAGCTTAAGCTATGGCCCCCCTTTTTACAACTTTAAAAATCAATAACATTTGATATATAAGTTTCATTAAAGAAGAACATCAAATAGTTGAAAACAAGGAGTACAATGGTGTATAATAGAACACTGATAATAATGGCAACAACATTAATAAAGATTAAACGAGCGATAACAATGGTTTAAAAGAGTGTCAACAATAAAAGTTCAAACAAAGAGTCAGTCTTACTTCCTTTGTGGCTCCTCTGAGAATAGTGGCGCGTTAGATGTAGATGCAGCAGCAGGACTGTACTGCGGCTCGTCGTCCATCAGAAGGCATTTGTCCATTTGACGCTAGACTGGACGTTGACGAACTTGGATGACTCTTAATTGTAGACTGGCATGGTATCTGGAGGCGCCATGCGGACCCAGGTAAATGCTGCTACATTTGAAGATCAATTGGTACTCCCCAAATCCACAACAAGTATTGGAGGTTCGGCCATCCCAATCGTACACCGTACAATCCGGTGCCAGCTTCAACCAACAGGTGTCGCCTCTAATCGTGGGTCGGAGAGCAGGATTGGCTAGGAACCTCTCACATATGCTGGCCGGGATGCCGGTGGGATGCTTCTCCACGTAGGCTTTCACCAGCTGAGCTGTCTTCTCCTCCAGCTGTTGGATGAAGGACTCAGGCAAGTTGATTGGATATGGGATGACTTGTTTGTCCACAACCACTCCGGTGTAGTTGAAATACTGCGGACTCTTGATTGAGGATATGATTTCCCAACGTTGATTGAAGGCTAAGTATGTGTATGGTTTGTCCATTGCCCTTCCACACATTGAGAGGACCAACCTCGAGACCAGGGAGTTGTTTGTTCTTATGCAGAATATTTATCTTGTAGTGGTTTGAGAAATAATCGTAATGTGGCACAGTCGGGCACAGAGGTTGCTTCGTCAACGTCGTAAGGGCGGAATGATTTTGTCTCGCTCTGGTCTGTATATATAGTCACGCTGCGGGGGTGGGGGTGTTCTATTTTTAGGTGGGGTGGGGCGTAGCATTCTCCTACTACTTATAATAATTAATATGCTAAATTTATATTAAGCCGTAGCGCGTTGGGACTGAATTTTCAAAATGCTCTGAAATCAATTTGATGTTAACATTTCTCTCAAATTGATATTTTCCTATATTTAGTGGGTTGCAATCGCTCTCGTGTTTTAGGTGTGGAATAATAATCAGTGAAATATCTATTGTGGATTCAGAACACCAAAGTAAGCCGTGTTACTATTTTTTAAAAATCCTTTTCCTTACCGTTTAAATCTGTCAGTTTGGATTATTTTTACATCATTGTTTGTTATAGCTTATAAAAACATCGTCGAGACACCATCCAAGTATCATGCATTCATGAAAGAACAATTGGAAAGATTTGAGAACAAAGGAATTCAGAAATATCTAAGCAAAATGACTAGCATGTATTGTGAATTCGTACCCCAAAACAGAGAGTCATTTGAAGGTAATAATTGTGTTGTCTATTGTGAATTCCTTATTACTGTATATACACAACTATAGCTATGCACACTGAGTTTCATCAACGGAATAGTAGCATATTAAATCGTCAGGAAAATGTTTTTTACCGCATTAATAGCAATCATAGCGCATTTCGTTTCCACCCTTTCCACGACATCATGTTTTTGTGATTAAGTTGAACAATGAGAATGGTTCTCTATCCATGCAATCGATCTATCACAATACTGACCGTGCACAAAGACGATTAGGTCTGTCTACCGATGTAAGGCCGACCTCTGGAAAGAGTTCATCGGAGGCCACACCAAAGACATCTCCTCCGGTGAACTCTGGGCGGTGATCAGGGCCATAGACGGCCGCACACTGGCCGCTGCTCCTTCGGAAGCCATCCGCTCCGACGACGGCAAGATGGCCTGCACTAACTCCAGCAAAGCCGCCCTCTTCTGTAGGGAGTACAGCGCCATCAGCCGGATTACAAAAGGATAAGATCCGAGTCCGCCCAATCTCACTCGAAGCCCGCAGAGCAGTAGATGCCAATTGCGGCAGGGCGGAGGGCTGCAGTCCATTCTCTCTTGATGACCTCCCACGGGCCCAGACAGGTCCTCCCCGGGCCCCGACCGGGTCTCGAACACCCTCCTCAGGAGACTGCCCCCCCTCGGCAGGGACTGTCTCCTGATGGTCATAAACCTGTCCTGGGTCACCTGCTCCGTTCCGGCAGCCTGGCGTATTGCCGAGATACCCCCATTCCGAAGGCTGCAAAGACTCCTGGGGTCACATTCAGCTACCGGCCCATTAGCCTACTGAGCTGCATAGGGAAACTCTCGGAAAGACTCATAAGCGAGAGACTCGTTTACATCCTCGAGTCCCGAGAGCTCCTCCACCCTTCCCAGGCCGGTTTCCGACAAAACCGTTCGGTCGAGGAGCAAATTGCAGCTGTATCCCAATATATATTCGACGGCTTACAGGCCAAGAAACCCGCCCTCCGTACGTCCCTTCTCCTAACTGCCTCCAGCCGCGCTTACGATCGCGTCTGGAGAAAAGCCGTCATCACCCAGATGAGGAGAATGGGCCTACCAACTTTTACGACCAAATGGGTGGCCAACTTCTTCTCCGATAGGAGAGCGTTTGTCAACTGGCAGGGCTCCTCGTCGTCCCCCACAGTCTTCTCTGAGGGTCTGCCACAGGGTTCGGTCCTGGCACCAACCTTGTGGCTGATCTACATGAACGACCTGACTGGAGCCCCGGCCCACTGTCTGACCCTCGGATACGCCGACGATACATCTTTCGCGCCCAAGGCTCGTACGTCATCGAGTGCTGCAGAGCTCTCCAACCTGCGGCGGGCTGACTCGTTTCCTGGTGCGTCCACTGGAAGCACCACAAAATCCGTGGTCTCCTATCACACCCTCGATCCAAGGGAGGTCAACGGTAAAGTACGCCCGAGGATCTTCTTTGGTGGGAATGAACTCCCTTTCGAGCCACACCCCCGTCGACTGGGAGTCTACTTTGATTGCCAGCTAACTTTTAACCACCAAGTCAAAGACGCCAGCAGAATGCTCGCCTGTAGGACGAAAGCCCTCCGCTGCATCACCGGAAGGTCTTGGGGACAAGACCAGGGATCGCTCAGGAGACTGTATAAGACCTACTCCCAATTCGCGGCGTTTTCACGGCGCCTCGGTCTGGATCCCCTTCTGCGCTGACTCGAACAGGGATGGCAGAGTGCAGGAGGTGTATGAGGGGGGAGTGCGGCGTGGGACAGGGAACAGAAGGGAGCAGGTGCTCCTGGCGCAGCTGCGAGGTGGTCACTGCCCCAGCACGGGCTACTACCTCCAGCTTATTGGCCTGCAGCCAGGTGCGAGATGGATGAAGAGAAGGACCACTGGTTGCTCTGCCCGGCGCTTGCGGGGTCAGGGAGCAGTGTGGTCTACATGGTGTGGACAAGCTGAAGGATGATCGGGCTGTATTGCGGTTCCTCACTAGAACCTATCCTCACTGGATGGCCTGAGAGAAGCCGAGTTCCGCATGGACGACGACGACCTCTCCGCCAACAGACACGCTTCTGCCACTATCGCTAAAGCTATGGCCCAAGCATTGCAGGCAACCGTCTCCACTTTAAACCCGTGCACTCACCCCCGCCGTGTCTTCCACATTCTTCGCAGCTTCTCAGGCCTCTCCTCCTCCAAGTCTTCAAAATCCTTCGTCTCTGCTGCCAGAAGCAAACTCAAGAACGAGAACAAGTTCTCGAGCCACTATTCTGGCATCTCCCGCCCGTGCCCCAAGGCCTCCCGCTCGAGAGAGGAGTTTCCTCCGTAACCTTCGCTCTTCGCAGTGTGCTGACCAGGGACACCCCACTTTCTGCTGTCTTTTCACTCAAGAACTTTCTCAGGCCCTCCTTAAACTTTCTTCCTCCAAGGCCACTGGGCCTGACGAGATCTCCAACCCACCTCCCCGACTGTGCCTTGAACCTCCTGCTTCAATACTTCTTGGACCAATGTAATTTTGCCAGAGAGGGTGGTGAGGTAGTTGTGGCGGTGGGCGTGGATGAGGAAGAGAGAGGTGTTGTTTTGTTTGAGGAGGAGGCGTTTGGAGACTTCTAAAGAGGAGTGGAGGCTGATGGGGGTGTTGGTTTGGGGAAGGGAGGAGGCTTCGCCTGCGAAGGTGTCGGCGGTTTCGTTGCCTGGGAGGTTGCAGTGGGCGGGGACGTAGACGAGGTCGGCGGTGGGGATTAGGAGAAGAAGTCTGTGGATTTGATTGATAAAGGGTTTGGGGGAAGTTCCGGAGCAAATGGAAAGAAGGCTGCTTTTGGAGTCAGAGCAGAGATGTTGACGGGTGAGATTCGGAGGAGGGTGGGTGGTGATGGAGGATAGAGCAGCGTGGATCCCGACCAGCTCGGTTTGGAAGCTGCTGCAGTAGAGGCCGAGCGCGATTTTGATGTCTTTGGAAGGGTCTAATTTGAAGTGACAGCCGGCGCCTCCGTTGAGAGTTCCATCTAAGGCAGAGCCGTCCGTCCAGATTGTATGGGAGGCAGGGGGGGGGTGAGCGTTGAGGCGAGTAGTGGCTTCAGCGAGACGAAGGTTGGGGGATGATCGCGGTTGGTGTTTTGGTGGCAATGGAAGGTGGTGCTGGAGAGGTCGGAGGGAGAGTAGAGGGGAATAATGGTGCCGGCGGAATTGGAGCTTCTGAGGGCAGCGATTCGGAAATAGCTGGTTCTGTGAATGTGACGGTGTGGAGAGTTAAGGGGAGCAAAGCTCTCTGGCGGTGGGAAGGCAGGAGGTTCTGGTGGGATGGGAGGGGTATCTAAGAATTTTCTCACGAAGGCGGGTGGCTGAGATGGCGCCGATGGTGGAGAGGGGGAGAATTTGGGCTTCGTGGCGAAGGATGGGGGAGGGGTGCCAGCGCAGCAGCCGGAGATGGTGCGGTCTTCAGTGGGTAGTAACTTTGACAATAGAACAACCACATAGTTATCTGACGGTTCGTTTAGATGCCATTCTATTTGAATTACCATCTGCTCAGACCAACCATATGCCATTTCATTTTAAAAAATATTGATATGACCCTCAACCTTGATTTCTTTCTTATCCACTGCCATAATTATAGTGGTATGAGACGGCCCACTGGTAAAACAACTATCACTGCATCCCTCCAGGTACATCAGAAATCAGTCCTAACGTTTTTATTCCAGGCGCAAACGATCCAGTATGAGTTTCTATTCGGATGTCATATAATTTCTGTTTCTTCAGTCTTAATCATTTTTGTTCCATGATTATTTGCACGAAGCAAAAGATGCATTTATTCGTGTGTGAGAAAGGGAGAAAGAATATTTGTGTTCTTACCAAAGGATTGCGTTTTAGACGAAATTCGGTGCTAATTGGACTAACCGACTCTTCTAATGCGGTATTTAGGTAGTCCAATTTTAAAGGTCAGAGGTCGACTTCATCACCTCATGGCATACCGACAAATGCCCTTAGGTAATGTGTGTCTTGAGATAACGGTACTACTGCTGAAGAGACCTTGACAAATCTAAGCATTACTACCAGTCTCGTCATTTTTCTTACACTCGCTTCGCAGATGCGTTCTAGCGTTTATCAGTCTCTCTTCGCTTTCAACACAATCATTCCTTCCAAAAAATAATTGCCCAGTAGTCCTGCGCAAGCCGCAAGATGACGACATAGGTAAGCGATGAAGCTGGCGGTGAGCACTCGAGAAGAAATAGAGACTGAGGAGCATAATAACAACGAGAGTACGAAATATGAAGGCATCGTACACTGGGCGGAAGAACAGAGCTGCTTCATTCTTATTTCTTACTTTAAGCCCAAAAATCTCCCCTTTCACCAAATCTTAACACATCAAACACTACCACCTACACGTCAATGACTCACCTGCCGAGGGCGAACCGGATGTCCAAGAAGGCGGCAATGGTTGGTAGTGACTGCTGCCCTCCTGCTGGCGAGGAGAGCCTTCCGCATGTCCTATTCCTGGACTAGGCCTACTGGATGGGGGCGGCGGCGGGGTAGCCGGGGTTGAGAAACTCGGGCGGATCGGCCGGAAAGCCCAGCTCGGCTGTCCACCAGTCAGGCCCAGCTCGTCCAGAGCACCCCAATCGGTCTAATGAGCGGGAGCAACACAGAGCCTTATTCTTCCTTCAATGACTTACTGACCAGCTAATGTCTAACTGATTAGTTACCTGGCGAGAAGAAAGAGAATAACTGGCAGAAGAATCGGGACCACTGCTGCTACTCACAACGGGGTCACACCTCTGCTGTACCGACTGAACATGATTCAAGTGTCCCATTGTAGTGGAAGAGAATGTCTGATCAGTTCGACTGTTTCTCCCAGCGTTGGTGGTTGAGAGGAAGCTCATCTCCTGGATAGGAGCTCTGCAACATCACGGGAATAAATGTGGGCTTAGTTAAAGTTTGAGACAATGCCATAGCCAGAAATATTAGAAAACTGTCTCAGTTAACCTAACATAAAGTCGAAACAATACATCACTTTTCATGTTGTGATTATTTATTTATACTTGGTAGACAAGGTAATCTTTTGACAAATTAATAATAATCTAAACAACCATAACTCAGTGAAGCATGCTACCACTCAAAGTTCATCATTTGTGGTGGAAAACAGGAATGCAGCGCTTAGGCAATCACACTCAAGACTGTGTGAACTAAATAAATAACTGACAGCTCGTTTTAAATATTTTTACTTATTTCAATACATAGTTAGCAATCTCTACTATTTTATAAAACTGAAAATTCACTGATTTTAACTATACATTGGACAAAACATCTGATTTAACTCTAAAGGTATGGGTTTATATACTAATATAGGCTTGCAGGGTTCATTAAATCTTTGCAATTAGATATATTTTATGCAGATCTTCTTTGTTTTATAATTGTTTATCAGTTTATTAATATTTTATTTTTCTGACTTTATAACTATTATAAAGATTTTTATACATGTCTATATACATTAATTTTACCCTTCATTGTAGTTCTGTAGATCACAATATGAAGATGAGGACTGAAAGGCAGATTGACCTTTTGACTTTGTCAAACATTCCATAATGCTACAGCCTCCTGCAATACTATGTATATTTGTTCCAAAACCATTTGGGGAAGCAGGATGATCTCCAGAGGCTGCCTGATCCAAAGAAAGACGTGACAGTTCTTGTGGAATATCCTCTTGACTCTGAATCAGTTTATTTACAAATTCATTCATGTTGGCATTTGAGTTATTCTCGGACCAACTTCCAATTATTGTTCCATCACTTTGAGGTACTAAATAATCAGAGCCAGTTATGTCTAAATTTTGTAGAAGTTGATTGCAGCCTATAACTTCCCCATGTGAATTTTGAGAAAATTCTCTAGTATTAGCCATGTCTTGTAGAGCTCCAGCAATTTCTTCCAAAGGAATATTATTCATCTAAAAAGCAAGTACAGATAAAATTTATTCATATATAATACAAAATATAGTTTAAATATATATTGAAACATTTATTCATCTAATATAGAAAATGACTAGATAAAAAGATAAAATCTTCTATATTACAATATTATTATTCTTACAAAGTTATTTAAGTAATTTCTATTTTTATCATAGTAATTATTCAAATATTACTAATATATACTATTATATAAAAATTTGTAATTAAAGATAATTTAAATATTAGAATCAGAAAATACAGGTAATATTATGTTTAATACTATTTCAATCATTAATTTAATTTTAGATATTTTTATTAATAGTTTAATTTTATTATATATAATTATATTTATTAATAAAAATTATAATAAATTTCACATAAAAATAAGTTAAAATAATATATAGAACAGTCCAAAAATATCAAGCCTTAGTTAATAAATAGTTTAATGAATTATTAATATTACAAATAAATTAATATAATAAAATTATAAAATTATATATTCTTATTTATATGATTAGAACTAAGTAAGTATTGTTAATATATAATATCATTTTTTAATAAAGGTTTATAATATCAGGCCCATAGCCAGGCATGAGGCAGACCAGGCAATTGCCTCGTCACTTTTTGCAAAGCGGCACCCTTTGTGCCACTGATAATAAATTACATATATAGAAATCAATAAATATGGAATTCCCTCTCCATAAATAGATGTATATACTATATATAGAAAGGGTAGAATAGATGAATTAATTTGGCTTTTGAATAGCTTTGTTACAAAATGTTAACTATATATATCAGAATACCTTATTATGTCATTCTAATTTATGTTTTAGTAAAGTACAACATTATATCTTTTGGCGCCTATTTTTATTTTGCCTCGTCGGTTTTGAAATCCTGGCTACGGGCCTGTTGTCATGTGCTATATGGACAACTTGAGTCAGAGCACGCACATAATTCATCATTACTTTATTTAACCGCATTGTGTGTCTTTATTTATATACAGTAAAGTATATTGTTAAGCAGATGTCACGTTGCCACAACACAGATAGTCTACCGAACACTCAGCCATTGTTTTTTGGGGGAGAGCAGCCGGAGTTCCTGATAGCGTCAATACCTATAGGAAGGATTGGAGAATTTGAAGTAGACTAGAGAGAGGAAATATGAAGTGCAGATGTACAGAGTGTGAAAACAGGAAAGTTGGGCAAGCCAAAACTACTGTAAACAGAATTTGAGAAAATACTAATTAAATTTGTACTTGTGCTTTGAATTTTAAACCCTATAAATCAATGAATGGAAAGTCGAGGGAGAGAGGGACGAGGAAAGTCTGGATGGATGATTTGAAGAATTGGAATGGAGGAGACATGAGTGAATTAGTGAGAGGATGAAAACAGGAACAAGAGGAAGAGAAGGTCACTCCTATAATGGTCCACTCGTAGACGTTTGCGGATGAATCACGCTTGAAAAGCAACGATACTATAGTTGGAAGCAGCACCCAGAATTTGTGGGTTGTTTGCATCAAAATCAACTTCGGAGCTTCAAATAAATGCGGTTTTACGCCCGCCCTATAGTTAACGGTTAGCCGATCGAATCATATGTCTTAATGGCGCTGAATTTAATCTAACTAGCAGTCAATTTAGTCCTGATTCAAAAGGAAAACCTGAGAGCTGTTAAGCCGGTTGAATTAGCCATTTGTGGGAAAGGCATCTAGGTATACTGTAAGGGAAAGAATATATATCAAGACGCTGTTAAGAGGAGAAATAGTCTATTATGTTTGATAAATGACAAGTGGTGTTGAAATGAGGAAATTAGGCGTTGTTTAATGTAAAGATTAAAGACGACACGTCCGAAGCGCTTCAGAATAGAGAATGTTGAAGTCGCAAGGTGTTTTGGATGTTCATAACGGAAATATAAACAAGTCGATTACAAACAGAATTTCGTTCTTACTTTAATAGATATGGGCAAATAAGGTCATTGAATACATATAACATCTAGGTTTGTAAATATATCCAATACACAGATATTGATTGATGGTTAGGTATATCAAATTTTTTGTAATTTTCTTCGATAAAGTTTGTTGTACATACGTGTCATGGCTGAACTAAATAAAGAAAGCAATGTTTGTATGCAAACTATGTTTAAAAAGGAGAGTATGCAGGACGACTAATATAGGGTTGTCCAGAAAGTTTTGACCGATAATTGCAAATTAGTTAGACAAAACCAAGATATTTATTCAAATTCAACATAAAAACCAAAATATTGATTGAAACTCAACATAAAAACCAAAATATTTATTCAAACTCAAAATAAAAATAAAAATATTTATTCACACACAACATTCAATACAAAACAGAAGGTTAATCATGGTCAGTAAGATGATCGAAGTATCCTCTATGAGCATTGAGGCATTTTTCCCATCTGATAGGCAGTAGAGTGAAGGCTTTTCAAAAAAGGATTGATCCTTTGAATTCAGCCAATTTTGAATGACGCTCATAACTTCAACTGAATTCTCAAATTTACGTCCGCGAATGGAATTTTTCAGAGATGAAAATAGATAATAATCCGACGGGCAAAGATCCGGACAATAAGGATGACTTTTTCTAACTTTTTGTTTAACAACTTTTAATAATATTTTCATTTTTATTACCCCCACAGGGGGTCTGCTATAGGCCTCTAAAGTAGGTGACCCCCATATATTTTAGTTCATCTAATTATAAGTGAAAA
>JAUYWV010161589.1:0-18310 GCA_032274565.1 Nematoplana nigrocapitula
GTTATTGTTTTTTAATATGCTCAGTAGTCAGTATTGTTCTAATGAATTAATCAGGCTGAATAGTGTATCTTTGAATTCTTTTGAACTTTGGGGCGGACATAGGCCCTCTTAGCAAAAACTTAATTGCTCAGTAATGTTTTTTGGCAAGATAAGCTGCAATGGGTTTCTGGTAGCCTTAAAATATTCTAAAATTGACTGTGATTCGAGGAGAGGTTTTCGCACCGACATGGTAGCTCCGATGGTCCGATCACTGGTAAACCTTGACTATGACTTGACCAATGAAATTCTGCGTAGAATGGTGCCTTAGTCGAGGTGATAGCGTTAAAGATAAAAAATAATATAAAGAACAAACAAACACACATAACCAAGACCTATTTAGATGTAGATTTTATACCTATTCTTGATATCGATCTCAATGAACATTTATGGAGTTAGAGAAAACCTCACGGCGCAGTGAAGTCACCACGACAGCAAAAACGTTTGTTTATTGAAAGTGATCTTTTTTGGTTACATTCCGAGCTATCGGACGCGTTTTATTATAATTATCAATGCATCATTTAAACATTTGAAGACTGAATAAAATGTATTTTAGAGTGGTGGGCTATATTAACTCCGAGATCTGCCCTCTGTCCTGTCAACCTTCTCAGGTGGGCATCTTGTCCAGGGTAGGATTCTTTCTATGAAAAAAATTAACATTAGATATTTAGACATATCGAAAAACACAGTAGATAAGGTAAGTTAGATGGCTGTGTTTTTGTTGAATTTCTATTAGGTTAAATCAATAGATGCCATATTTAAAATTTAGCATTATTTTAAACGAAGCATCCACTAGTGGTCCTCTAGACTATTTTACTTCACGTATAAAAGAATGTGTTTAAAGAGCAGTATAATTAATTGTTTTTCCTTTTTTAATTTTCCATATTGTTTTTCTATATTCGTTTGTAGTGTTTGTTGAGCGCATCTGACAGTTCTTATGAACTCTTGATGCGCGATAGAAATAAATAAAAAATTTTTTTATTATTATTATAAGCGTCAATTAAAAGATAAACGCCTCGTTTACTATTCTCCATATTAATAAAATTCGGAACATCCATCAATTCTTCGGTTAAAATTCTGCTAAATTAAAAAAACGCACTTTTTAACAGATCAATCTATAAATACAACATTTTTAGACGCAGCAATCTGTTATATAATAGTCAGCACTCAGTCGTGTGAGAATTAAACCGCTCTTGTCCTTCCTTATATTCTGGTAGAATCTCTTTGATCTACTTCTCCGTATAGTAAGTAACACACACTGTCACACAGGCAGAGCAGAGAAGTGACGTCACATTGATAGTTAGATTCTATTAAAATAGGTCAAGGTTAAAATTAAATTTCTAACTAGAATAACGAGTTCATGTAAATAGAACCAGTTCAGAACAGCTCCGCTGTCCACCCTTCGTTCAGAAGGATATTTTTATTGCGTCCGAAAATTCCCTTCTAGTAATTTTACTACGTACATAGAAACACACTTAGAGCATTGCTGTGTCCATCTATTTCGTGTTTGGTAAATAGTTTTTTTCAATCAGAAAATAGGAAATGGTTATGTTTATTGGTTGATTACATTGACCGGATTTCATATATTTGTTCATCTTCCTGTTTGAACAGAACCGCCTGTCATTGTCGATCACTCGCCGCGCAAGTTGACAACCGATCCTGGTCAGACGGTCACACTCCACTGTTCAGTCCGCGGCAATCCGCGTCCCACTCTGGCCTGGTTCTTCGGCGATATACCCATTTCCCCATCCACTTCGCCCCATCCTTCGCCTCACCGACTCCAGATCCTACCCGAACGCGATCGTCTGGTGATCCGCCGGATTAACCACGGGGACGGCGGAGTCTATGCTTGTCGGGCGAAGAATTCCGAGGGATCAGCAACAGCCAGAATGACTCTGGTTGTCAAAGGTATATATATATATATATTGTAAGATAGAAAGGGTTTTTGCGGAGTGGGAGAGGGTCACATTGTTTCTTTGATCTATTGTATGCAGAAAGACGAGAATGAAGTGAAAGAGTCCTCTATTTAATGATGTGGGGTTGGCGTCAAAACGTTTTGAAAAGATTGTAAAAAATAATTAATAATTATAAATTTTTTCAGGAAATGGCATAATAGACTTGATTTAATCTTAAGTTGCATTGTAACTACATTTTCATACACATTTCCAAGGAGCCAAAGGCAGACTGAGCCGATCGGGTTGACCCCTACGTAATAAAAATGCATTGATATAATTTTAAAATGAATTATGTAATATCTAGCGCGAAAGATTTTTTTTCTAGTTATCTGGTCTTCGTCTCCTTATGCAATATATTGCAATATGATATAATATTTAAGATACTTTGACAATATTCATATTTCACAACACATATTTTTACACTTGTACTGCATAGTTTTTGTTCATAAGGAAACACAAAGTCACACCATATAGAAAAGATCACAAAAGCTTAGCAGGCAGGACCTATATCATTTCATATTAGGTGAGTTATGTTGCATCTAGTATACGTATAGAGTTATAAATATACATGTTTAAGGTGAATATAACCTTGTAGTGCCTGAGATTCAAGCTTATTTTTTAAGTTACTTCTATTATCGAGGCTTTTAACTTCTGAAAAAAGATCATTCCATATTACTGATGCCTGTGTCTGTTATTTTGTTTTTGTTATAATAAGCTTCAGTAGTTGTGTGAATATTTATATTAATTTCTTAGCCGTCTTTTATGAGTGGTACTTCTCATAGTCATTTCTCTGTAAGACCAATTTAAGAAATGCGTACTGTAATGACCTTTAAGTATTTGTGATTCCTTATGAATGTTACTTGTATGAAACATTTGTAGGCTTTTTCAAACAATTCCAGGGTCTCTTATTTTCAATTTATATTACAGTAGCACTTATTGTATATATATATATATAAAACTAATAAACAGTGCAATAATATCTATCATCAGAAGCTATGCCGGTAATTATTTTCATCGTAAAGTCATTTATTGCTCACGCACTGCTTTGGTTTTTTTTAATACTAGGAAGGCAGAACTTTGAATCCTATAGGTAGATAAAAAATAAAAATATTGGGTTCTAATGCAGTTTATACCTTCTTCAAATTTACCGCTATTGTTTCGAGTGTTTTGATTGGTCAATCCATGGCATCTACTGTAATATGGTGGGAAAATGTTCAATATTTTTGTGAGTGCGCAATTTGTAGTTTTTATGCGTATTTGGGTATAGAAAGTCAACTGTTGTAACCATGTCGCTGTTTGTCACTCTATAAAGTGAATTTTAACCGGATATGTCATGTTGTTTATTGAGTTTTGTCAATTAGAGCATGTTCCTAGCTTTCGTATGATACCAAACAGTGCCATGTACACCGCCGCGCATGACCAGATTGTAAATTTAATTCTTAAAATGTGCAACATCCTCGAAATTGAAGATCTATTCAAAATAAGCCTTCTGCTTGTTCTACCTAAATTATCCATTTTAACAAACAGACAACTGTAGCCTACCAAGGCAGGACTATAAGTGATAATTCTAACAGAACCCAGAAACAGGTTAGATTGAAAAAGATGTGCTGACCATTATCAAACCAAAAATAAGATAACAAAACATGCTAGACAGTGCCTCCAATATAACTAAAAACAATAAAATCTTTAAAGACAAAATAATGACAAACTTTATAAATAACTACTGTACATATAACTGCATTTACTTTCTGTCATCAAGAAGTTCCAGCTCCCACAAACTCTGTACTTATTATCCGACTCTTGCATCACTCTTTGTTATAATCTTTTACCCAATGTGTGTACTGTAATATGTGTGTGTTTCGTAATGTGAGGTTTAGTGATTTTGATGTAAACATTTTCGTTCGTTTATTTTCGCGCTGGAATGTAAAATGTATATTATTATTGTAATTTGGGGTTAGGCGTAGATCTGCCCATGACCGCCTTCTATCCTTTGGGAATTGTATTTACTTTAGTTTTCTGTAAATATTTAAATCATTAGTAGTTACAGGGTGGTCATGAGAAAACCGGGAAATTTAGATGAAATGTTTTTATTATCATTTTTTATTACATATTTACCAGAAATTCAAAGAAAATTCACATGTGTTCGAAATAGCTTTCTTGCGCTTCATGGCGCTGTCTTAACTGTGGAATCCAAGCTGCTGTTGAAGTCGTCGTCATCATCCTCAGGCCTTGAGTCGCACTTTTCTCCACCACTTCCAATACTTCATCGCCTTCCCGGGTTTTCCCCACACATCGCTCAGCTCCTTTACATCCAGCTCCGCTCTCTTTCTCATCTCCGCATCGCACTCGCACACATAAGCCATGTCTTCTTCCACTTCCCTGCATCTTCTGCACTTCCCCTCTTCCGCTAGCCCAATTCTTACCCTGTACGCTCTTAACTCCAGCGAGTGTCCGCACCTGATTCTTACCATACTGACCATCTCCTCCCTGCCCCACTCGTTCTCTTATTTCCAGCATCTTTCACTCTTCCCTTTTCCATACACTCTCTTCCTCCTACTGTGCTTCCATTTCTTCTTCTCTTCCCAGGCCCCTACCCTTCTTTTCATCCCATCAGAGCTGCACAGTGCTCCCTCTTGTTCCAACTTCGCCGCTCTCTCTGCGCTCTGTCTATATTTCTTTTTTAACCTATAACAATGTTCTGTGTTCCTTCCTTTCCAGACTTTGGTTTACTACTTGATTGTGTGGGTGTTTCTGTTGGTCTGTGTGTCTGGACAAAAAGTGTCATAAAATAGCATGATTGTTTTTCAACTGATTCCAACTACTGACCGGTCGAGTTGGTGACTCTGACTCTGTATGATGAGGAAAGGTCCCCTTCAACGCAAAACAATATTGTTTGCTACAATTGCGCTTTTCTTACTCACCGACCCGACAGTCAGTTCGGTTTTCTCAGATTTTTTAGTTAGTTCGGTCATTAGAGACAGAAATTTAATCGTTCAATTTGTCTTTCATATCCGGTTAAATGACTCTTCTGTCATCCGATGAGCCAATAAAATTATATGTCTGGCTTTTAGGGATATGATATGATTTAATTGAAAGGGGAAACGATGGCGAGTTGTGCGCCTCTGGCGATTTCCTAGCTCTTTTGTCGATTAGGAAGAAAATAAAACTTAAGTATATAGAACTTCATCGTTGCTCCTTGGTTTTCTGTGTGTGATTTTCTGTAGATTTCGTGTGTCCCCTTGAAGAGGAGTAAAAGTACGCTAAAGTGAGTTATGTTTATCCATTGACAAATGTTGATAAGGTATTAGGGGTGATTGGTGTTTTTTGTTATTCTATATTTTTTGGGTATTTGGAGGTTTGTTTGTGGGGGGGGGACACATTTTTGACAAGCTGATAACGGTTATCTCTACTTTATGAGTATGACACTTTCATTTTTTCTTCTCTATTTTAGTTACAATGTTAAAACCAATATGCACCTTCAAGTGTAAGATTTGTAAAACAAGTCCTGACTCATTATAGCTTTGGGTGTTTTTAAGCTTTTTAAAACTGCAGTTATTACTTTTCAAACCAAATTTTATTCAAGGTGGTGTGTATATAATCGAACGGCCGCGCAACAAGACTGCTCTGGAAGGTACCCATTGGGAATTCCCCTGTAAAGCTAGCGGCGATCCGAATCATATCACCTATCGATGGTGAGTCATTCGCAATACATTTTATCTCTGAGTATATTTATATATTTAGTGAAGTTTGTCGTCCCTGCGCATAATGATTTGAGTAGACTTTCAAAGAGACTTTGTATATTGTAGGTGTTGTGGTTAAAACTCAACATATTCTTGATTTGACATGTACTGATTACTTTAATTTGGTGAGGCGGGCCACAGATGGGCCCACAGCAAGTTCGCAACAGCGCTGTCCAGACCTATTTTTCGTCATTCTCTTCTGTTGAATTGAAGTTCTCATATACTGTACAACGCATTGGAAAGCTTGACGCGAGAGATTTTGCAATTTGCAGTCGCGTGGAAGGTTGCTCTCGTCTGTCATACTAGCAGAGTGTTAACAAATCATTTTATTTATTAAAAGATGAAATTGAATTATTTATGCCTCTGGATATGAACAAATAAGTTATATTCATCGAAAAGTTATAGAAAAACCACTCAGTAGATTGAACGGAAGTAGCAAGGCGAAACTACTTTCCCGGCGACCAACTCCTTTCTAGCCGGACTGGAAGGAATCCTAGAAAACACCTTCCTGGTTGAGTTTGACGTTCACATCACTTTTCCTAATGAAATATATATCCGCAAATATCACTTATCTTTTTTCAGAATAAATGTAAAGTTTTAGAAAAAGTTACAAGTGTGTTTCCTGAAAACTTACTTGCCTCGATTTGATGATATACAGTTATTTGGACCCCTTTCGCTGCGTCCCCCGCGCAAAAAGCATGCCTAAATAGACTTTGAACCAAACCTATCTTTGCTTTACTGCTGATCGATCACACTTCTAAAATTAACATATAAATAAATGTAGATAAACTAATAGCGATACAAACACGTTGGTGCATAAAGAAATGTCATCCCACCTGAATCGACGGCATAGCGAATTTTCTTTCTTCTCTTACTTACCGCCAGTCATAGCGCTGACGTCGATAAATTATTAGCGCACTTCAACCGCAAAATCAGCGCTCATTATAGACAGTTACATCGACGCCGAAGAATCATGTTTTACTCCGGGTTGCCAGGTGTATTAGTGATGTGATGGACCCAATGGGAAGATGTCATTAGGAGAAAGTCACCTGGTCGTGGAGTTCAAGTAAGTATTGATCTTCTTTGGAACCCCAATATATGCCCTGGACAAAAAGCGACAACGGCCTTCTTTTTTAGGGCCACCGCGGGAAAGCATTGCTCCAGCTTCATCGCGGAGATCACGGCCATTTGCGGGTCGCTTGGGTGGGCGTTTTTGCACATAAACACCTGCTCCCAGTCACCTCCAACAGAGTCCTCTAGGACTCTTTTTCCTCTTTATCTCTCCTAAACTCGGGCCGTCCCTACTACTCACTGCCAACCTCCACTCTATCTCGTCCTCCCTCAAACACCTTGACGGTGCGGGTGTCACGGTAAACCTCCTATCGATACCGGGGCACTCTTCTCTGCATGGCAATGAGAGGGCCGACGCTTTAGCAAAACCCTGGTCCTCTTCTACTGCTAGCACCCCAATCTCTTTCTCTGCCTCATCCTCCTTCATCTGCCACTCTCTGCATTCCTCCTGACGGACTTCTCTTCGCAACAAACTTCTAGACTGTCAGATTCCAAATACTTCCTCTGGTGAGCTTCTTTTTCTCCGTTCTTCTCGTTGCGAGCTTTCGCGCCTTCGTTGCAACGGGCACTCCACTCTTCTTGCCTCTTACTTCCATCGGATTGGTCAGTCCGATTCCCCCTCTCCGCAGGCCAGCAGGATCTTTCTCATCTTCTCCTCTCCTGTCCCTCATCTTCAGGCCTCCGCCTTGCCAGGTTGCTGGGCCTCGGCGGCCCTATCCTCCAGAAGGGGCCGGGTAATCAACAACAACGTTGAAAAATGTCGAATATGTTGAATACAAGTGGTAGCTAGTCTTTGGAGGTCATAATATTTAACAATCTGAGATTTGCCGATGACACTGCCATGATTACACAGTCACCAGAAAAGCTTCAAGAGTTGCTAAAAAAAGTAGTTGATGCCAACGTAAGAAAGGGAGTCCATAAATTTCAACAAAAAAACAGTATGCATAGTTACCAGTAAAAAGAAAACCGTTCTAAAGTGTAAAATAATAATTGGCGACACCGTCATAAACAAGGTGATAAGTTCAACTATCAGGTGGTAGTAGGATAAAAGTGGACGGTAGGTGCAGCGAGGGGAAGGAAATTAATGCTGTAGAGTGTTGTTTCTTAGAAGAAGGAAAATATCTTGGACACAGCGGGTGACGAACGAGAAAGTATTTAACAGAGCAGAAACAAAACATTCTTAAAACAATTGAATTCGTAAAAGACAAGTCAGAATTTATTGTACATCTAGTGAAAAAATCGTGTTGAGACGGGTAAAGTCGACGGAAAAAGAATGCAAATATTAACATACATTGGCAAGCTGAATACGTTCATTCAGATCAGGTAGTGTTAAGAACCACAAAAGATCGGGAAAGAGGTGGAAATTCATGCTATCCAACGTCCTTGTTGGTGAATGCTAAATGCTGAACAAAACATGCCAGTTTAGAGGATTAATAGACCGTTCCGTCTTTGTTTTACATTTGATATTTAAATCACGGAATTATTCTTTACCATCCCTTTTTCATTGCCAAATTTTAAAACCCATATGAGTATTACACGACCCTCCCTATATTGCATTTCCAAATACTGGTATCAAATCAGTGCTAATGGTGCCCAGTCAGTCGTGTTAAGTGAGCAAACACAAGAAACCACAACTCAACAACTGCGGAAAATACTCCTACAATACAATATCGAACAATTATGTAGTGATGTGAGTATGACAGACCAGCAGAGGTAACTGTGTTTGGGTATTCTATAGGGAAGGATCGAGCGCTAGGCACTATTATGGCTGTATACACACTTGAACATCCCAGACCAGGACACTGCGGTCCCAGGAGCCACTGAATAAACGGTGGCAAGAGTTGGAGAAAGTAAGGGACTCCACAGGTTTATGGTGACCTAGATTGGGAAGGCAGACAGAAGTGTACACGAGATAGAGTGGAAAATGATACGACGGAATTTGCCAAACACTTTCCATCCAAATGTGCTAAAAATGAAGACACTTATTTTTATATTTTTGTTCAATTTTCCATCATACATAATTCAATATAACAATAGGATATAATAGTATAGACAACAAAGGTAGAACAAGTGGACCATTTGAGCCTGCTTAAATGTATTAGTACTAACAGACTATCATTAATATCTTCGTCATCATTATCATGTGGTGCTGTCTCCATTCCGAAGGTTGGCAACAATGCCTTATCATGTCACTCTCTTCTCAGCTTTCCTTTCAGCTTCTTCAATAGTATAGCTAACCTACTCTAACCCTTTACATCGTCACCCCATGTTCGTCTCTGCTTCCCCGTCTCACTGTCCTACGATTGAACCTTTCAAGAGTAGATTAGGTAAGTAAACTCTTGCTATGACTTCTCTAAGTAGATGGCCAACAAATCTCAGGTTTCATTTTTAGGCCTTTTAAAAATATTTTTTTCAGTTCCCATCAATTGCAATACTTTTTCGTTCAAAATCTTTTCAGTCCAACTGATCTTCAGGATTCTCCTATGTCACTATCAGTACTCCAATGCTCTCAATTTGTTGTCAATTTGCTTGCTGAAAATCCAGTCCTCCGACCCATATGCTATAATAGAGAACAATAGTGTTCAGTAGTCTTTTCTTTAATGTGATGTTTACATTTACTTTCAAAACCTCTTTACATTTCCAGAAATCATCTTTCGCTTTTGCTATTCTTCTTTTGATTTCATCTGTAATCCAAATACCAAAATATTTGTTGATTTTTATACCTTATATTTCTTCTAATGCTTCCGTTATAATATATTCACTATACAATTAATCAGAATTGGAGAGAGAATGCATCCTTGTATGACGCTATGGTTCAGCTTACCAATAAGGTGATGCAAAACTTCCGCGCATCGTGTTCTATAGATGGTAATTGTCTTGTCCGTTGATGCACTAGCTATGTGCTTCGAGTCAGGGGATATGGCCACACAACGCACCGGACCTGTTTAAAACAACAAAAAATAATTATTAAGTGTACAGTATATATGAAAAGATCCGCAGTTAGCAACTTGGAGATAATAAAATTAGGGATACTTTGCGGTAAACCTGATCACCGAATTTGACAACCAGCATCTTGGCATCTAGAACAAGCTTTGATATTTGAGAAGCGTTAAATTACTATCCACAAATGTTAAGCTAGTGAATGCCTTAGTTAATTCCGTGGAAATAAAGACAAATCAATGATTATATTTGGATGAGGATCACAGAAGAAAATCACAGGGAAAAATCAGAAAGAGTGAGAACAACCATCAAAAAATAAAAATAAAGTTCTTTGGCCATCAAATTCGGGCTGACTGAATGACAAAAGTGATAATACAAGCTAAGGAAATAGACATAGAGGAAGATCATGAATAAATGGATGTGATGACTTGAATGAATGGAGTGGACACAGTCTAAAACCCCTGTTTGACAAGGCAGATGATAACAAGTGTGAGTGGAGAGCTGAAGTTTAATCATGGGTGTAATGTGTTTATACAGAAGATAAACAATAGTATTCCTACAGTAAACAAAAAGGCTTGCACACCAATGCTGAATGATCATAATTATCTAGCTTATTTTGTAATACAGTTATGCAAACAATCTTAGCTCTAAACTGATTGCTTATATGTAAGATTGTGACAAATTTCAATTGATAACAAAAGGTGTACTGATGTAATCAATAGAATTGACATCTAATGACATGGTTATCCATGTAGAGAAATACACTTATGATATGTTTTTTAGACACCAAAGAACACAAATGAATAGTTCAAAATTATTGTGGTCTAACCTGTGTGCTTGGCCAGTCTGACAAGCATTTTTTGTCTGACAGTGTTAAATATCCGTGTCCCACCATCATCTGAACCACTAATCATGATCTCACAGTCTGAGGATAAAGTCAAACAGTTAACCTAAAATGTGGATGCAAAACAAAAAAGATTAATACCTCAACAATATGTAAATGTCCATAGCTTATTTCTTTTAAAATTGTTTTATTAAAAGTAATATATTTAGATTTAATAATACTTATATACCTCTTCCTGCAATCCAGTATAATTTTGTAGATGTAGGGTATCTAATTCAATAGGAGAATTGTCCATTTTCAAAAACTCTATAGAGTAAAAAAGATAGTATATAGCCTATATTTCATAGAATATATAATTCATTAATATAACTAGGGTATAAGAGGAATTGTCACCTTTGTACTTGCCAATCTATTCATACAACTAATCGATTGCTTTTTATATTAAATTGGCAATATGTGATAATGTTATTTTGTTATTATTTATTTGGCTATTAATTTTTTAATTTGTAGAAAGCTATTGAGACATATGTAAAATGTAGAATGTCATGTAGTTGATTTAAATAGAAAAAGGTGGCATTTTTATATATTGAATCACATCTTTAAGGTTATGATAATCTATATAAAATTTTAAAATAAACATTGATATAAATAATTAAACTTATTTTATTATTAAAATAAAACTGTAATTATAATTATATTATTAATATGTTTATATTATAATCTAATTAGGATTTTTTAATCCATAATTTTATTTACAAGACAATTTTTACTTAAATTATTATTGCTAAAACTTTGTTTTACTTCATTGATGACTTGTTTTTATACCTATTTAAATAAATTATAATTCAATATTAAAATAGACTTGTCTTTTATATTATTGACTAATTAATTATTTTTATTAAAATTAATACTATATAATAATTAATACGGTAGTCACAAATCAGTATATAAATTATAAAATATATATACATTGTTTTTAAAATAGCCTATAGCTTAGTATTTTTAGTATTACTAGTCTTTTAAAAATACTTTGTTACATAATTTTGTGTCACATGCCTCATAGTCATACATAGCCATAGGCCATTCTTTCATGGTTTATTCTTTTAACACATATGCATATAATTAAAATTATTCCTATTTTATATTTATCTATTTATTATACTATGATTTTATTTTAGTAGTGCCACTGTTTAATCATGCGCAAAGTTTATCTGACTGGATATGGTTTGCCGTTTTGTTTGATACTATTACTATTGTACTAATTATTATAATAATTACATAAGTTATTTCATTTTTCATCCACGAACGATATTAACTTCACTTTTTAAAAGCTGGTTTAGGTATGAATTAATTAAAAGTTATTGACTTAAAGAAGTAGGAATATATTACCAATGAAATGTGGTCACATTGCAAGGGTTGCGCCGTAAGAATTTTTAAAGAATGCGCGGTCACTGCTGCTATGGAAACCAATTGCGCAAAATTTAAACTTTGTTTACATAAGAGAAATGATAAATCCACATATAAATAAAGATATTATAAACTAAAAAATACTGATATAATCAGCGAGATGGACCCAATGTGTTCAGCGCTTCTATTATTCCGAAAACGTGATTTTGACAAATGTATTGAAGACTGCAGTAAAATATTAGAGAAGAACCCTTATGATCAGGTATCGATTATTGTATTATAATTTTATTATTTTGAAATGATTATAAGTAGTAATTTAGTATTTTATAGGTATTGATTTCTTTTTATGAAGATTTTAATCTTTATGGTTACTGACTGTTTTTTTAAGTTAAGAGAAGTTCATTTAAAATTTGTATAAGCAAAAATTGTCATAATTACTAAATTTGTTAATTAACATTTTTATTGCTAAATGTATTCTAGGAAAATTTCATAAAAACTGTAATTAGATATAATTCTTATTGCTTTGTTATTATAAATTTATATAAAATTTATATATTCCAAAAATATGTGTTTGGTAAATAACTTAAGATTCAATTATAATCATAATTTATAATTTTTTGCTATAATTATAATATACTATATTAAACTGTATAGTCAGTCAAAAGACAACCAAGTCCATAGTCATTACTTTATTCTTATGTCCTACGTGGTAACCACATCAACGTTAACGAATACATTCAATTTAGTATATTCAAACAACTTCTATAATATTTACCTTCTCAACAATTAAATTAACAAACATAAGCCATAAAGCAAGGTACATACAACACACTACAACCATCTGCTATAGACTTTCATTGGATATATTATAGTCTTTTCAGAGCCACACAGGTTTCTGGATGCTTCTCTCTCATTTGGTAGTATAAGCACTTTGGCTTAGTTTTGCCAGATTTGAGAGGTTCTCCAAGGGCTCCACTGGCTGGACATCCACTTATTGAGTTGTCCTAGGTCCTAATTGTGCTTGAGGAGGCTGCTGGCCTTCTTTGCCAAGTGCTGGCTGATTATCTAGAGGCTCAGTGATTAAATCGGTAGTAGGTAGTGCATATTTTTCTTTAGTGAATCTAAGGTGTTGCCGATTTCTAATGTAGGTTCTTTCACCTTCTGTAATAACCTTGTAAGACCTTGGATTTACATGTTTTAACACTTGTGCTTTTTGTATCCAAGATTTTCCATCATTTATTCTCACAATATCCCATGTCCAAAAGTGGTCTAAGTGGTTTTGCTCCATGGTTATAGTATTTTTCTGTTTTGGTCTCTGGTTGCCACTTTTTATTAAACAGGGTAACTGAGGTGTTGCCTTTTGGAACTTTGGTTCTAAGTCTTCTGCCCATGACCAACTCTGCTGGAGAAGATTGACCTGAACCCATTGGTATACTCCTATGTGCAAGGAAGGCTAAATAAGGGTCTTCATTAGAAGTCCATGATTTTTTGAAAATTTTCTTAATGGTCTACACATACATTCCGCTAGTCCATTACTTCTTAGATAATAAAGACTACTCATAATATGAACTATGTCCCACTGAACTGTGAACCTTTTGAACTCTGCACTTTTAAATTGAGGCCCACCATCACTAATAATAGTCTTTGGGATGCCAAATCGTGCAAAGCATGCTTTTGTTTTCTGAATTACTGTTTTGCCTGAGGTGTCTTTTAGATGGCAGACTTCTGGGTAATTGGAGAAATAGTCAACGATTACCAGGTACTCTTCTCCTTTGAAAGAGAAAAGGTCCATGCCCACTTTACTAAATGGATCTCTAGCTAGTTCATGTGGCTTCAATGGTTCATGTTGCTGCTTGTTCTAGTGGACCTGGCAGGCTTCACATTTTGAAATCATGTCCTCAATTTCACCAATTATGTTAGGCCAGTAAAATGACTGGCGTGCTTTGAGTTTGCATTTTTCCATGCTTAGTTGACCTTCATGGATTAAAATCCTCATTTTGTGTCTCAGACTTCTGGGTACAATGATTCTATCTGATTTCCATATTAGATATTAACTTATTAATTTTATTAGTAGTATTTTGGAATCCAAAAATTATATACAATATTAATAAACAATTTTTTAGCAAGAGTCATCCTAGATATTATTAGACATTATCAAAGAAATGCATTCTCTTGATAGTATCTGTCTAGGAGCTATCACTTGATAGAAATTACAATGACTATGTTGTCACCTTTATAATTTCAATATAATATAATTTCTAATATACTTGTATAAGTTATATATTGATTAATTAACAAATTATTCAATAATTTATAAACATCAATTTAAAAATATTTGGGTGGATTATAGAATAGCGTCCCAAATTCAATCATGAATGCGATTAGTTATTTGACGCAATTAAATGGCACACTGGTTGTTGTCTTGTTGAAGTCCCCTGTAGAACTGCCAATACACTGACACCCCCATCATATAATGGATCCTCCCAGGAACACGTATCCTTTCAGATGGTTGGCACGCTTATGGTAATCTTGTGATTATCGCCTGTAGTATATTTCAGCATAACTTAATTGTTCATCAGAAACACTTTGTTGATCCCAAGACCCCGAGATTCACATACAGAATATCAAAAGCTCGTGGTCGAAAGCAATAAAAGTTTAAACGACAATGTGGCACATCGTGTGAACTATTTCTGTCTTATCTCCAAGAGTTCATTTGGGAAAATTGAGTGCATAACAACTTTTTTAGTAATTTTATTTTTGCTTTAAATAATATTCCTCATTTCTAATTTATTTCTTGCATATATTGCTGCTGTATATATTTCTCATCATTTAATAACTAATTTGTAACTTTCTTATGGTGATATAGTCATATTATTTGAAAACGAAAATTTTTTTAATTAGGACGCTATTCTATAGGTCCGCCAATATTTGATTTATCATTATTATTAAAAATCAATTATTTTAGACTTATGAAATATATTTCATAATTACTTACTTACTTAGTCAGGTTAATCCAGCTAGACCATGTTAGCTATTTGAAGGCTAATAAGACTAGTGGTCACAACTCCTACTAGAATTTAGTACAATTTAGTGTAGTACTATCACTCTTCTTTGAAGTTCATCCTCCCAAAGCTGTTAACTTCACAAGATCGTAGCTCCTCTGCCTAGTGTCTGCCATTGAGACATTGGTCTTCATCCACTATTCGTTACCTTGACTTTCTATCATGACCCTGACCAGGCATTTGAAATTAGAGTTTTCCTTTTCCTAAATGGATTTGTCGGAAAAACCTATATGAGTACCATCTGTCCTAGTTTGAAATGTCCTTCTCCTAGATTGACTACCTACTCAGGTTGAAGAGTCCTATCTGCCCTGAGCTATATGGATTTGTGGTACCAGTGACCTGTCAGTGACTGGTTTAGCAGGATTTATAAATTAAACTACATAGTAAGACCAGGAGCTGGACTTAGTTGTCAGAGGCTTTTAGAGACATTCACACTATTGGAGCATTATATAGATCCAGGGAGCTCACCCCCCAATCACCCCGAGCACTGTAACAACCTTTACACTTTTATTTCATGCTTAAGTTATGCACAAATGTGTCAAATGTTTTTCAAAGCAGTAATGTAATTTGCAGAATTTCGCACATAGAGTGTTACATCAAATCAATAATGGGAAATGCAGTATGACTACATGGTCAGTGGTGGTTTTACTTTGACATCGACTATTCCAACTAAATTTCATTAAGATTATATATCAAGAACTGATTGTTGCACATTTGTAATTCACATAAAAGCATTTCCAGTTTTACACATGTGTCTTATATATAATGACTATATATCTGTTCATGATTATAGGGATTCCAGATCATTCTAATAATAGAACACATATCAAAGTATTTTTAATCATTTCATTTTAATATATACTAGCAGAGAGTACCCGTGTTGCTAGGCAATAGAATCGTGCACATGCCTAACCCTAACCCTAATCCTGCCCTAGTCCGGTCCCCCATTTTCAGGGGTGCCCTGCAACTTTTGTTTTATGAAATTTTCTGTAGGAGGCTTTCTTTTGTCCGAAACGGCCATTTCACACCGCTTTTAGCCTCCTTGACCTCGACCCCGACCTCGGAGGTCGATCTCCCCCCCCCACCCATGTTACCCGCAGGGTTGAGGGGTCACCCATGCAAAGTTTTTGGTCGCTGCTTGCTGGCACCACATGGTCAGCCGCCCACCCGGAATACACACACAGACAACTTGACAAATATATATAAGATTTCACATATACCATACTACTACTATACATGAAAGCAAACCAAGATTATATTTTACTAAACCTTTATATTTATACTTATATTTATTTTTGTAAAATCATATGCTATTCTAACTCTTAGCCAATGTTATATTCATAGGGTGCATGGTGTTTAAAAATGGAAGCACTTACTGAGCAAACAATAGTGGATGATGTGGAGATAGATGAAGAAGGCATTGCAGAAATGGTCATGGATGACAACAGCATTGCAATGGTTTCCAGGCCGGGAACCTCATTAAAGGCTCCAGGAACTTCTCAAGGTGGATTAAGTCAAGCAGTTAGGTGAGTCAGTAATATGTTTAGTAAACTTTATGTAGAATTAGAAGCTTTTATATATTATCTAATTAGCATTGGTGAGGAAGGATATTAGCAGTATTATTCAGCGAAGCCTTCAAAAATTTGTTTCATTTCTGCAAATTGTGCCTTCATAAATAAATGAATTGTAAAGAGTTTCCCTATCTACACGGAGTGTATCAATGTACTATATACTGTAAAATAATGGTTCTAAAACGACATTACTGATTATTGTTGTCTGCATCAGCAAAATCGCTTGTAAATGAAATCAGGAGCATGTAAAGCCATACCTACCAAGGAGTGTATCGATTCGACTTTCACAATGATGACAAAAGTTTTAAGTGAAATTTTGTATATGTGTTCCAGGATTCCTTACATAAATAATGTGCCAAATTTAACACAATGCACACAATAATAGGCTTTTGCTCCTAAAATGTGAATTTCGACCATTCCATAATATAATGCATATACCATAAATGCAAAAATAAGGTGCAAATTTAGTGAAATTCTTACTACATGTATTGCTTACAATTCTTTAGTGCAACAAGAAAAACCAATTATAATATGAATTAAATTAAATTTAGTCTAATTTATCTTGAATTCATTCTGCTCCAGACCCACATCGCAATCCGGACGGCCTGTGTCTGGATTTGTCCGGCCAGGCAGTCAATCTGGCCGGCCGGGGACAATGGAACAGGCTCTTCATGCTCGCCGGACAGCCAGTACGGCCCGACCAATCACGAGTGCGTCCGGCCGGTTTGTCCGATTGGGCACTGTGAGTGCAGCAGCATTGACTGTCAACAAACAACTGAGACTTTCTTTCATTGCCTTTGACTTGTCTGAAACTTGTTATTGTTGTCATTCCATGTCGAGGGGGCGTGTCAGCACCCACAGCTTCTGGAGGAGAGAGAGAAAGAGGAGTGAGGAAAAGAGAGAGAGAGGAGGAGGAGAGAGGGAAAGGGAGATATAAAAGCCAGAGAAAAATGAAAGGAAAAAGAGAAAAGGAAACAGGGTAGAAAAAAGGGGAAAGAGGGAGAGAGAAACAAAAATAACACGTAGAAGGTCTCGGCGAAGCAGGACACCCCGCCACGAGTAGGCGGCTGCATGGAGTCATGCTCTAAAAATACCTTACCAAATCGTAATATAAATGCGTACAACTATATATACTCATCTGTTTTTTTCCATAAGGAGTTGATTAACAATTTTTAATTTTATATTACTAGCAGTGGGTACTCGCGTTGCTGGGCAATAGAATAGGGCACATGCCTAACCATAACCCTGCCCTAGTCTTTTGTTTTATGAAATTTTCTGTGAGAGGCTTCTTTCTGCCCGATACGGCCATTTCACACCGTTTTTAGTCACCTTGACCTCGATCCCGACCTTTTGACGTCGACCCCGACCTCGGAGGTCGACCCCCTCCCTATGTTACCCGCAGGTTTGAGGGGGTCACCTATGCAAAGTTTCGGTTTGCTAGCACCAACGGTCCGGCCGCCCAACCGGAACAAACAAACTCTACCCGATAAAAACGGCCATTTCACACCGTTTTTAGCCTTCTTGACCTAGTAGTAGGCGACCCCTCCCCCAAAGCCACGTGCCAAGGGGGTCCGCCGCCCAGTTCTCCAGGCCAGCCAATCCTGGCTCCCCACTGCTTGAGCAGCGCTACCGCCCCCGCGGGGTCCGTCCAGAGGGATCTCGGGGTAAGGGTTGTGGGAATAAG
>JAUYWV010161700.1:0-18308 GCA_032274565.1 Nematoplana nigrocapitula
CAGAAATCTAATAGCTGAGGGATGCCTTTAATATGTAAAAAAGGGCACTTCATGTAACTCTTCATAGAATGAACAGACTGTAGATGGAATTCCAGATCCTTTCTTTATTTCACTTTGCAGACACACATATTTACATAGTATTTTCCATTCATTTTAAGTGTTTTCAATTATCTACTCTGGCTTTCTGCTGTCTCCATATACATACAGTATATACATGTGAAATGACTAGTATTACCAATGGTACATGTTTGCCATGATTTTCATAGAAAGTGGGAAAGCATGACCATAATGTTGAATTTGGAATAGAATAGCACTATAGGCTTTAAGATTAAGAGAAGGATATGAATATATAAATAAATATTTTTATGGATTTGACAATATAATTTAGTCTTTTCTTCTTTGGGATTTTGCCACAATGCTATGGAGTCACAGTTGCAACTCATTTTCCTTCCATTTAATTATCTCAGTTTTGTCAGGTTCATTGCCTTCTTATCCTATTTGTAGCAGTTTCCTATCTTTGGTCTATGCTTTATTTCCTGAAATTTAGCCTCTGAGAACTCCTCTTCAATACATTCTTATGCAGATTGGATTTTCACAGTCTTTCTCACCTTGTTACATTTCTAACCATATCTAGGTATAGTAGCCTTAACCTACTTCTTATAGTCACATTAAATCCTGAGTATCCCATAGCACGTTTTGGATTCTCACTGGCTTGCAGTATGTCTGGTTTACCATATTTTTGAAGCCTATTATCGTTTCCTGTAGGCTTTCTGACTAGCATTTGTCGCAAATGGCTAGATTGGCAATATAGTCAGGATTCCTTAAATAATGATGATTTGCTGTTTATAGTAATTTTGCCTTGTGGGGCATTTCTACTGCTGTAACTAATGATTGCAAATTGTTTGGTTGAAGGGAATCAGGGGCGATTTTGGAATACCAAGAGTCATTCAGACAGATGCCCTTTTCTTCTTCTTTGTCCGCAGCTTATCCCACATTCAGGTGGGGTGGTTGGTTTTGATCAGTCTTCTTCAATGTCCTTGATTGTGCCATTTATCTACCGTCATTCGCTTCTCCCTGTGGCGATTCACACACAGTCCATCCATCTTCTTTTCGGTCGTTCCCTCTTGCCTTTTGCACTTCCATTGCATTCCTCCTATTCTCATGATGTATCCATACCATTTCAGTCGGCTCTCTTGTACTTTTCTCGATATCTCTCCCACCTTTGTTTCTTTCATTCCTGATCTGACCCAGGTTTGTTACCCCCCGCACATCCATCTCACCATTCTCATTTCTGCAACATCTAATTTCTTTATAGCCCACGTTTCAGCACCATACATCATTGATGGTCTGACAACTGTCGTGTACACTTTTTCTTAATCCTGCTGTTAACTCCTCGGTCGCATAAAACTCAGACTGATACGTTCTTGAAATTGTTCCTTCCTGGCAATTTCCGATAAAGCTTTAATCGACCTATTACTAAAATAAACAAAATCACCGCTTATTGTTCTGCTATTCCCGGCGCCTTGAGGGGAAGGAAAAGGAATTTTAGTGGAGGCATCGGAGTGTGAAAGAAGGGAAGACCCATCTGATAAGTCTTTGGAATGAGAGAAATTGTTTGGGAAGCCATGTGCGAAATATGTGAGCATCATTCATTTCGGCATATCTTCTATTCTTTGCTGTTTGTTTTCCGTTTCCAGTATAATACCCTCCTGCCAAAGGGACTTTCCTCATCAAACAGACCCAACTGTAGAACTATCGCCAGCGCAGGGGGCTTGGCTGTTTGGTTCTGTGCCCCATAGACCGTACGGAAAAGAATGAGCACAGTCACCGAATGGAGTCTGCCCAAAAGCGCTACAGAGGATGCTGCGCACGACATCCCACGACGCAGTTTGGCCGATGTCCGAGCCGTATTCGAACAGCCCAAGGCTGACTCGGGTTCCGGGGGAGATGCCGGCTTTATGCAGGGCGGCGAGACGGCCAAGAGGTGGATTAGCGCTTCTCTGTATACACTAATGAGCTCTTCGGTTTTGTGGCTGAAAGCCATTTTGGCGTTGAGCGCTTCGTACATGTGTCAACTGTTTCGTTCATTGAGTGCTTACAACCCAAACTTAGACACAGCTCTAAACTTGAAATAAAAGAGTCTACATCGAGTAAACTCTGCGGCAAAGTAACAGCTGAATAACTTCGATTAACTCGGGAGATGTACAATTAATGAATAAAAACGTGCTAATTTATATTTTTAAAAGATTTTTAAACATCCTATCGGGGTAAACTAAAATTTTCATTCTCGTTGTGAATTCAGTACTGGTACACCCTGCGTTATATAACGCTGAGCGATATTTTAGGAATTTCCTGCGTGTACTACCTTAAACTATAAAAGATAGCTAAAGCAACCCGATCATGCACCAACAGGGACGAGCTGGCTGTGAAACCCGAACAACAGTGGGCGTGGTATAGCACAATGACCTAGAGCACTGCCAGTCTAATATAATCAATGTTTCCTGATTCCCAAAAAGCAAATCACTTTTCACGTGGCTGACAGAAACAGATACATTATACGCTAACTACATGGTCTTATTTACAGGCTTAAGTTACCTTCTGTTCACGAAAAAGAAAGATACGATTTTAAATTATTTTGAATCATTTATTTAGTCCCCTGTTAAAGCACTATCATTTGGTAGATTTTACTGATTTTTCACCGTCACGAAGTAACTTCCCATTTGTAGAGGAAAGTCGTATCCATGATCAAGTCTCCAGTTTTATAATCCCAGAGAAGAACAATTCACACTTTAATTATGCATTGACTGATTGTTTACGTATTTGACAAAATGTGAATGAAATCTTAGCCTGTGTTATTTTAGTTTTACAGCGTTATTATTTTCAAAATGTGCTGTACCAGCACTGTGAATTAATTTAGTCGTGTAATTTCAGAATGAAAAAAATAATTATTGGCTTGGCAACCAGCCAATAGTGATATAAAAAGCAAAAAAACTTACCGAACCTCAGTTCTATTGGAATGGCATTTTCATTATTAATTATAATTAAAAATAGCCGTTTTAAAGTAAGTGAGTGTTACTACTGTGTTAGCTACTCTAGAGTTGAGATCATTCAGTTGTTTGTGTATGTTCGAAGTCAATTTATAGAAGAAATGAGACCGCAGCGAAGCCATGTCTAGAGGTTGCACATCTTGCTTTCCACTTCATTTTTTGGCAACAAACTACAATCTGTATAGTGATTATATTCAAAGGTGCTTCTTTTGTTTCTTCCACTTTACACCACGAATCGATTCTCATAACCTTTGTTTTAGTGGGGTTGATAAGTTAAAGTAAGACTATTGGGATATTAGCCTGTTCTACAAGCGTTAGCAAATCTAACTGGTTCATCTTGCTCGCGGCTAACAAAGTTGTGTCATCCGCAAAATGAACGTTGTTTGTGTTTAGTTTTCTGACTTATCTTTATTCCTCTATCACAATCATGGAAGACATCTCTCCTTAATTATGCTTTCTGCATAGATGTTGCATAGCTTTGTATAGAGAATACAGCCTTGTCTAACTCCCTTCTCTACAGTAAATTATTTACATAGACCAAAGCTAGTTCTAACCGTTAACTCTTGGTTGTTGTAAATCTTCCATAGCAAACTTACGATATCTTTTGGAAACCTCATTCTGTCCGTAATTTGCCACACGTGGTCTTACGTATTGTTTATTCACAGATTGTATAGTCCGTATTCACTTAGAACACAGCCGACTTGTATGGCAGGCTTTCATTGAACGCGTGCTTGAACGGCTGACAGAATGTAGACGCATTCTACTCGTCTTATGCTCCTCTAGCAAATTGAGACAAGTGAGAGAGACGTCCTAATGTCGGCGTAAACTGCTTGCCAAGCGAGTTGCAGCGGGCTCCCATGCAGCCGCCTTCTCGTGGTGGGGGTCTCCTGATTTGGCAGGCAAAGTGATGCGTTCCATGGGACCTCCTACAATTTCTCTCTCGCTTTATTTTTTCTCCCCACCATTTTCTCTCTTTTTTTCTCCCTCTCGTTTTCCCGTTCCACTCTCTCCTTCTCTTTCCCCTTTGTCTCTCTCGTTTTCGCTCTTTTTATCTCTCCATCTCTATATTTTTTCTTTCTTTCTCCCTCCTCTTTTCCCATCTCTTTTTCCTTGGGGAGGTCGGGGCCCTGACAAGTCCCCTCGAGCGGGAATTAGAACAACAACAATTGCAGCGGGGGTAAAGTGTATCTAGTCCATTCATCTGGAGTCGTCATTTTCCTCTTCAGGCCAACACGTATGCAGGAGGCGTTGGACAGCCGGGTTAATCTGACGAGGTGGGGTACTTGGTATGTGTGTCTGGTGTTGGCAGTGAGAACTTTTTTATTTTTTCTCTCGAACATGTTGGAAAATCTGTGACTACAACGGGATAGATTCATGTGTGTTTGAATACATTGTGGATGGTTGTCGTGATGTAACGTAATATATGGCGCCTGATTGCAGTTCGAATCGTATAGTGTTTAACCCTTCTAAATTTACTAGCAGCCAATTTTAAGAGCTGCTGAATTTAGGAACAGCTCTATTTAGCAATAAACGCCACGCGAAATTTCCCAAAGAGAAAACAGGCCGACTAGCTGGCAATATTTCCTCTACCCCTTGTCCCTATCTATTGTATGTATCATATTTCATACTGTTTTGTAGGTAAATGACACGTGCTGCATTCCACAGACCTCCTGACCTCGTCTGTGTGCACGGTCTAGTGTTGTGATATCGATTGCCGCTATTTTACTTGGCTAGAGAAACATTATCATTGGTCAACTAAATTTAGCTCCCTGTACTCGAGTCAATAAATTTTAGGAGCTGCTATTTAGCAGTGATTTATGAAACATACTTTATCATAACAGCTATTTAGGAGCTCCTAATTTCGAAGCTTTATGAAACAGGCTCCAGAAATTTAAATTTATGATTTCCTTAACGTTTTTGAATAATGTTAAATTTAAGTTTTTCTTCAAAATTACGTTTGTATCTCAGTGTACTTTGTTCCTGGCTTATGTTTATGAAGAGTTTCTCTAAACGATTATCGCAGTACTTAAATGTTGGACAGATTTGCTCTACAGCTCCTGTTCTTTATTTTATAACTGAACGAGTTGTCGAAAATGTGAAGCTGTTTGTTGGGAACACCGAATTGGACAAATGCCACCAAACTGCTAATTAATAATCGATGTGGACTTTTAACCAGCGCACTATATGCGCCAGGCAGTCTAGTCACATATCGTATTGATTTGTGTCCTTGATCGAACCTCTTCTGATTGATCCTCGACAATCAGCCAGCTGTTTGGTAGAAAACTGTTTGTATTTTTTACACACCCTCTCTCCTCCATTCCACAATCCTGCCGTTCGTTTGCTCAGAGTGTAACCTTTATATACTGTAGTCTCCTCTTGCCCTCCAGCGCTGCCCCTTCCTTCTTTATCGTTTAACCGTTGTTGTCCTTGTAAATTCCTATATACCTCTATTAATAGTTGTGTTGTATAATATGGGGTCTTTATTATTGATTATTTCGGTGTGCTGTTTTTCTGTTCAGAATCCCCGATTTAGATTGCATCAGGTAAGAAGAAGAAGGAAAAGATCAATTGCCTATTCCACGCTGTTTATACAATGATCTTTAACTGCACGCCTTGATTATACAATCATATTGCATTATAGTCGCATTGCCAGTGAAACTGAATAAGATACTCTAGATCCACGCAGACGCTGCATTTGGTAATTATTTGCCATGCACTGCTACTGGTGCTATTATAAGAAGACCATCAGGATGCACATCTACTGTATATATAGAAGAACTAAGTGTGCGAAGAAACACATTCCATTGAAGAGACAATATCATTGAAAAACTGCTCCGGTGTTGTTGATGCCGCTATAACTGTGAGACATGGTCACCCAAGCGAAGACTTGCGGTCCATTTTTGAGGGGATGAGTTCTCTTCCCTGCCTTCATGCAGCCGCTTTCTCGTGGAGGGGTTGCCATGATATGAAATCGATATATCTTAAAATAAATACGAACTAAGGATTGGATGATGAGCAGATCGATTTTTGACGTTCTATACGCGTTGTTCAATAATGCATGATGTAATTGCTCGAGTGTTTTGTTTAAGATATTACCCGTGCAGTTCGTGCTGCAAACTGATTCCCCAATTTAGATTCAGAAAGCGGAAAGACGTCGATGATTGTCCAAATCACGGTTGGTACGCCACGGTACTGTTTGGTGGGTCATACGTATACGTGGGTGTAAACCTAATTATTCTGTTGGTGTTCGTTCGAAAGCCGGTGCAATGGAGTAGTGTCATTGAGGGGGTAGGGTGGGATTCTCACGCTTGAAGGTGTGCAGCCGTGTGCGACTTCTCTCATCTTGTTGCAATTTTCGAACAAGGCGTCTATTCTATAGCGCCTATTTTATTTTTATATGACGAATTAAAATAATCTAAAGACGACAGTTGTAATTTTAAACACAAAAAATAGTCAATTATTTAAATGGTTATCAATTTTTTTCACTTAGAAACTACTTTCCATTAAAAAGAGCAGAAATCCTGTATATTTAAATGAAGTGTACATACATGAATGTTGTTATTGCCCTGATACAAATATATTCCTAATGGATTATAATAAATTTGTATTCCTCCCTGAAAAAATCGTTTCTCTACAACTGTCCTATAACCGAAATGCTACTATATACCGGATGAAACATTTCGTGAAAGCTGACAGAAATGCATGCTGCACAGATTTCCGACACTGCTCGTGAACAAAGTCATAATTAGAAAAAGTTTAAAATTATAACTGTATCGTCTTCAGAGTATTTTAATTAATTGTATAAAATAGAAAAAATAACTGCATACATTAATTTTGAAGACACGAACCTCTGTCTCCTTCTAACTCTATGATGTGGATGTCCTGTACAATCACATGAGGCCAGCCATCCGCCAGAAACACCCCCGACTTGGCTAGACAATGCAGTGCCGCATTTTCAGCATATTAAATGCACGGATAAACTTTCTCAGAACGAGTACGCACTACTTTTGGAATGACCCCTCGTATTTTATGCATTCGCGAGTTGCGAAAGAATTGCGAACGTTTACTTTTTGATCGAGTAAAGTTGACTATTGATTTTACCTACAGTACAGTATACTGTTTGGGTACTTTTATCGCTTTGCCAGCCTTTCTCCATTGGTCGGACGCCATATTCAGGAAGTGCAGCATGGTGATTTTATTTGCTTGTTTATAAAGACGCAGCATACAGTATATGTACATCCGGTATTTGTTCACCATACATATTATCTGGAGCACTGACTGTATTTCCGATTTTATAGGGCACTTACTGTATTTGGAAAACCCGATGTTTTGTTGTATTCGCGCATTCGGTCGCTCGCATGTCGTTCAATCTGCGATTTGTTACGTCATTTTTGTCGAATTACTGCAGTCTGCGCCTCACTCGCACTGGCGGAAGAATTGCTCTATATGACTCATTGGCCTGGTTCAGCCGGTATCGGAATACACGGGCAGCGGATTTGGCTTTATAGATTTGGGACAAGGGGTTGGATTGACCTTATGGGTCATCCAAACTTGCCGATTTTATAGGTGTGTGCTCCCAGAAAATTCTGTGGGAAATTATTCTGTTTTCTTCCCGAAAATACTTCGCACCCCTTCCTTGTCTCGCTAATGTATCCCCGCCCTCTAGTATCAAATATAAACAACAAACATACGGTTGAAAAATTGCGCAAAAATTTCTCAATTATATTGGAAATACGTTCTCTCGCAACTAATTCACCTGCTGCCATGCACAGGATTGACTATGAAGCTCACGTCTATAGTTGGTAGTACGCCGCAGCTGCCTGTTGACGACAGAGAGATTCAGAGTAGCAGTGGAAGTGCTAGTTCTCACACTGCTAGCTATAGCGTAGATTAAATAAAAAATAGCATTATTTTTATATTAATGTTCGCTGATATATCCTGCGCGTTTAGAATCCGACGTTTTTTATTATCCGTTGTTTTGTCACACACGGAACCAAAAAATTTACTAGTCAAAATATGTCGAAAGACGATTTTTTAAAGCGGTCACTTCAGAAAACTGTATGGCATATATAATATGTTTATCTAGGCGTTCTGTCATATTTATTCTAGACTGGTGCTTGGCCTAAAAAATATCATATATTAAGTTTGAAAAAGGACTGCCTGTCATCATCTTGCTATCCAAGCAGTTTAGTAAGTCTTGTCAGTTCACAACAGACGTCGAATGAGCGATAACTTTGTAATCAAGTTGGTTATTGATTTTTTGGAAGTCAGCGCTATGATTGGTATAAGCAGAGAAGTTTCGTCATGCCGTTGATTCAAATAGCCCTGGATGGGATTTCTTTATGTACAACGTTTTGCTAATTTCTGCAGTTTCTACAAATTGTGCATGCAAAATAATAATATATCTCCATTTTATGTATATTTGACCTTATATTTATGTGACTGTCATTTGAACTGAATAGACCGTATGCAATTGTTATATTTTCCCAATAACTGTTCAATGTTCAGTGTGCGCGGTGGTTAGTTCGTTCCACATCTCTCATTTTGGTTGTATTGATTCTTACCGCATTTCTTCTCTTGACCGTGGTGACCTCGCGACGAGTGTTTCTTCTAATAGGAGATGGCTTATCAAATTTGGGGAATGGGACAAAAATTATTCGCCCTTGCCTGGCGTCCCAAGTTGGTGAATTTATTGCAGATATGGTGGCGGACTATACTACGCTCAGTGGATTCGCTTGACAGTAGCTCGTTATTTAGGAATTATGCGATTGTAATGACTGCAGCATAGAGTAATAGAGTAATCGTAATATCTGATTAAAAGTAACCAAATACGTTATATTATATTTCACTTCATGTAACTATTTCAGTCTAATTTTATATACCTACTACATTTCAAAATTCGGTTCTTTCTCATAGTGCAGTGCGTCTTTCATGGTGACTACACTCAAACGACCGGTGTTCTAGTTTTTGGACAATCAGCTGCGCTATCGCGATTCTATTGATCTTATGTTTCTGGCGAATTCTGATTGGTTGTTTACAGGTGATATTTCTGTCGACTGCTGACGCTTGTTCATTCCAACTGTATTATTCGAATGTACAGACTTTCAGGTGTTTTTTTATTCGAGATGCTATCCAATCTTAGTTCTTCAAGATTTGTAAAATATTGCTGTCCTATTGTCTGCCCCCCTTCAGACCATCGCGAGTGCATCAGCTGCGCGAACTCTTCCAAAGCGGGCATCCGAATCCAGTGGAGGAGTTGGAAGGCAAGGGAGAAACGCCGTCGCCAACTTCCCATCAGGACAGCCCATTGACCAAGCGAAGGAAACAGCTGAATGAAGTTGTTGGAGGTGGCGGGAGTGAATGTGGCGAACCGTCGCCTCCACGAAGCCGAAATGTCCAGGTTGAACTGTCGCCGAAATCACCGACGGCAGCAGCGGGGACAGCCTCGCATCATCCCCACAAGCGAACCATTGTTTCGCGCGAATCCTCGATTTCCTCAACCACTTCAGATTCGGACTTGTGAGTTGGGCGTCGTCCGCGCTGTTCCCACATTGTTGCTGTTGATAGATTTGCCTTGCCGGCCACCACCACAAACCTCGCTGCTAAGAAAGACCCAGTTGATCCGTAGCGGAATACAATTCTCAGAAATAGTTTTTTCACCCCCAGTATAAAATGCACCTATTGACTGATTGTTGTTATAATTCACGCTCGTGGGGACGTGTGAGCGTCCCGACCACCCAGAAGAATGAGCGAGAGAAAACAGAAAAAATAGGGGAAATTAAGAAGACGAGAGAGAATAAAGAGAAAGCGAGATAGAATAATGAATGAACCAAAAGAGAGAGATAAAGAAAGCTAGATAAGTGATTGGATCTCTCTGGACAGACCCCGTGAGGGCGGTGGCGCTGCTTAAGCAGTGGGGGGCCGAGATCGGCTGGCCTGAGGAGCTGGGCGGCGGACCCCCTTAGCACGTGGCTTTGGGGGAAGGGTCGTCTACAACAACAACAAGAGATGAATAATAAAGAGAAAGAGAACAAAGCGTGAATCAAAAGTTAGGTATAACGAGAGCGAGAAAGATAAAGAAACGAGCAAGAGAAAATAAAAAAATAGAAAGAGTAAATAACAAGAGAATGACAGAAGAGATTAATAATAGAGTGATAAAGAAAGGAGTGAGAGAAAATAACAAATAGAGAAGGAGAATAAAAAGTTAGGTATAAAGAGAGCGAAAATAAAGGTGACTGATTAAAAAGAGAGTGGCCAAATAATGAGAAGAGAGAAGAAATAAATACGAGAGAGAGATCTGTAGAAAAAAGAGAAAAACAGATGATGGAGGAAGAAACCGTGGAAGTTCCTAGAGAAAGCATCATTTTGCTTGCCGGAGCAGAACACCCTCCTTACGAGAAGGCGACCGCTCTTGGTTGGCGATGTAGTCGATAAGGGATACGTGTAGAATTGACATTCCCAACTTTGACTGACAATTAGCCTAATTGATTCGATTTATCCCTGTTATGACTGATATGTATTGGCGAGGAATTCAGAGGCACATTGTCCTTAAATACATAGACGATATGTCTGACAGCTGTATCAAATAATTAGTAACGTAATATTAATCTTCAACTATTTTTTAAATAAAGGCAGAGTAGAAGAGTTGTAAATGAGCTATATTTTCTATAGTGGCAAAGGCGAATGATTTCAATTTTCGCGTCTACCGATGACTTCTCAGAAAATATATTGAGCGTCTACAGTAGAGGAAGGAATTTGGACAGACAGGCATTTAATGAAAAGCACACAAATGTCTTCGATAAAGATAGATTATATAGAGGGGGAAGGGAACATAAAAAGTGAATTGTCTCGCTTGAGCTCTAGCTATGATTGGAAAATCTGTACTGAGAAGTAATGACAGACGGGCAATTATCGACGGAACACGTTCTAGCCGCTTTGACCGCGACTTCCATGGGTAGAATCCTGACGAAAGTGGCCCATTTTTCAAAATAGCTGTCCAACGTGCCTTATTTATTTAGTCGTAATCGTGCATGGGAGATAGCGAGGAGTGAAAAGTGAAAGGATGGCCTACAGATGTGTGTGTTATTTCCATGGTTTATCAGTAGTAGGGATATAATGAACTCTGGATCACCCCTGCACTTTCTCCGTGATGCAACAAAATTGTTTACATATGATTGAGTTTCAAATATATTGATTCCAAAAGTTTAGCTGGTAATCCACTCGTTTATACGCTTTTGTGATGTGTGGTTAACTGTTTTATCGCATAAAACTTTGCAGTTTATACACTAATGAGCCATCCTTCTATGTAGTACATTAAATTTGCAGTATTTCTATAAGTGCAATAAAGACTTAGTTAATCGGGGAAATTGGGTTTTTATTTTTTCGGTGTGATGAAACCTTATCTTAGATGAGTCTTTTATTTTCACTTGCTTGTGTTTTTAAGAAAATGTGTTCTGTGTGTTTCTGTCCCGTCTTCCAACAGCGAAATGGATGCATTGGCTCGCAAGTTTTTACACTATCGAGCTAAGTTTGAAGGCTTAGGATCTTCACCGCACAGGTAATCGTTGTAACTTTACGGCGTCCTTCACACACTTAAAATTGAATCAATCCAGTCATTTGTCGCAGACACACACGAGCACACAGTCTTATTCATCCAATAATACTGTGTGCTGTACATTAATTGCGGATTGAGTAATTATTGGCTTTGAACCTGGGTCTCTGTAATCGATTAATTGTACGACTATTTGTCATTATTTTGGGGGTACCTTTTCTCAAAATTCATTCCTTTTGCTCCCTTTATAATTTTTGATTAGGTTGGGCTTTCATGTGTACAAAGGAAATATGGAGACCTTTGTCCAGGGTCCACACTTTTTATGTTTGAATGCTTCATCGTTGGTTATTCGTAGTTTTTATTTAGATTTTCGTTTCTGTGTTTTTTGTTTTTTGTTTGTTTTCTCCTTTGTTTTTCACAGCTATCTTGTTTATGTATATGTTGGTAATTTTACGCGCTGTTTTTCCTAAAAATTATCAATTCTTTCCAGCACAAAGAAACGCCTTCTAATTCTTCTCTCGCTCAATGCAATCATTTGATTCAGCTCAGTGTTTTTGATTGATTACCGGTGATTTGTTTTAAATTTAAAGTGGAGGATCAATATAAAATTTATTTTCTGATCTAGACAAGAACTAATAAAAACTATTGACATGCTATGTATGATCATTATTAATTTTTGTTGTCAATAACTAATCTGTTACTACTCCTAGTTAGTGCAACCTGTATTATATGCCACAGGGGTCTATTGTTTCTTCAGGGTGCCTTAGCCGGGGCCGAATCGTACGTAAAATCAGACCCGCTCAATAGTGATCACTTTTATTGTCCGAATAATGTTTAACAGATATGAAATATTGCACTTTTGAGAACAGCAGATAGTACTTATAGCAACGATGTTATTTTGAAATGGAAAAATCTCTATTACTGTCATTGAAATAACGAAATTATTGTTTTGACTGCGCAAATCTCAATAAACATCTGTTAATACTGTGGTGAAATAAAATTGCGTCGATTATTCTATCCATTATTTTTATATTATTCGCTGCTTTTCGTTTTAGTGTAGTCGCTTAGTAGAATTACTATTCTTCCCATAATATGACTGGAGGTTTTGCAATAAGTGATTTCTCAATATTTTCTATTTTGATACAAGCCAGATAACTACTATTTTCACGGTTCGTTTTAAAATTGTCATCAAAAGATAACATTTGTGCATAGTAAAAGATTTGAGGCCAAAGAGGTTTGATAAAAACATGTAGTACTATCAACACGCTTCTGTGATATTCAAGATACATTTACTCGAATGCAACTTGATTCTAGTTACACTTACCTTAGATAAACTATTTAAGACAAACATTGGATTAAATATTTTACATAAAAAACGAAGCACCATTAATAAGAGACAAATCCTTTAACACCGAGCGAAAAGATCACAGTGTTTTTAACGGCAAATAAGAAACTGTGCAGTTAATTAGTATTTTATCTACACATGATACTTTTTCAAAGCTATTTCTTTAAATTTATTAGTATTTCATATATTCGAATATTACATTTGCAATGCGCCCACGCGCTTAACCTTCATTTATATCATCATAGTTGAGTATTTTTCCAAACATACTATTAGCGTACAACAAAACTGAAAAGGTTTAGGAAAAGGCAGCAGGAGCATTGAGAACTGGACATAGAGTAACTTTTTTGCCAACTCTTTTATAAATTATTTTCTTCTGTGATGCATTTTCTTGACGAAGCCAGAATATAGACGGATAGTAATATAATATACAGACATTGTATGCTGCTATAGCAGACTGCTAACATTGTAAAACGCCAACCCTGACATTTTTCACGACACGTATAGCTGTGAACCGACAACTTAAGTTTGGTGAACCACCAAGTGTCGTATGTAATATTTGTGTAATGTGAATTAATTCTGCCTGAAGATGGTATACAGCTAAGAGAGAGAAAAAGAGTGAGATAGAGAGATGATTTTAATTTTTTAAAAATCTAAATGTGATTATAACATTGTTTACACACACCTACAGAATATACCTTACACTGTGATGTCATGGGTGGTGACTAAGGAAAAAATTGAACGATCCTTCCCCTCCGTTTTTTCGCAAAATCTGTGCTGAATTCTCAGACATTTGTTTTTCTCTTTGTGGCTTAGTCAAAACAATTTTTAGCGAGTTCAAAGTTTTGTGACTCCTCTTCTGTTCCTGTTGCTAGGGCATACAGTCCCAGTCAATGTATTTCCCACAAGTAACTACAATGGGTGATCATTTCTGCTGTCAATCCTGGCTTTTATTTAAGCGTATTGTGCGAGATGCTGCTACCGTTTCAAAGTTTGTCAACAATGAATTTAGGATTATGTTGAAAAATACACTATGGCAGTTCTTGCAGTATAATGTTGTCCGTGATTTTTTTCCTGTCTTTACACTTTCCGAAAAATGTTGTATTCCCTCTGTGTTTCACATAATTTGCACCCAGCTGTCTGTGATTGTGGGCAGTTAGTAGTGGTAGTGCTACAGTTTGAGGAGAAACATCCAATGGATTCAACACACTATACCGTAACAAATAAGGAGAATATCCGTCAGTTATCTATAGCGGTCAAAATGTAGATCTGAAAATTAAGAATTGTCCTGCTTGAGTTACTGCGACGTCAAAAATTTATATTTTCATGTAGAAAAGCATCAAAGGTTTTATGGCACTACTTTTCTGATAATACTGATCATGGAATTCCATAAATCATTCGTTTTTAGAATAAACCAAAAACTTACTGAACTATGAATGATGATGGACATCAAAACATTTATGCAATTACGCAATATGGATTTTTGAAAACAAAAAAATACTTATTAAAATCTGTTTAACGTTGTAGTGCCCCGGTATTGTGGAATTTTTTTAAAATAATGTAAATTGTAAGCTTGAAATCAATCGCATTCGGCATTCCCTGTTTTCCTTTGTAGTTTGCTTTAGTTTTTAATTTGCGCCACTTGAAAAATCTCGAAAGGTTTGTTCGCGCTACCCTATGTATTTCTACACGCTCTTTGCCGCGGTTATTACCTGCCTGCAACCAATGTATGTAAAAAATGTGCCTTAACACACTAATTATGTTTCTGAAGTCCGAGCACAGCACTAAAAACACACATGTAGCCAAGTATAGCATGTGACCTTTGCTCCATTGAACTCTCCAGTATTCGGGTCACCTGTCAAGTACGGTTGTTCTCATTGGCCGAACTCCGGATCGATAAGGCACCACTGTCCAATCATCAGCCGGTTATTTCTGCGTACTTGTTGTATAGCGATTGCTTTGTATACTGTATATTCGAAAAAGCCTTCTTATGCAGTTGACATCGATTCTCGTCTGTGTATTTGTGGCTGTATTCTTATTCAGAGATTAAGTGCTTTTTATTTTTGAGAACATGGACCATTTGGATTATAATTCGGGACTGAGTGGATCTTATTCTTATCGTGCTAGGAGATTACCGGATACCTTTATTTCTACCCTCCTGTGGATTCGAAAGTGGGTTGTTCTTTGTGCATGTTGAAGTAATGCATAGTTTACACTGAAATGCTGTAAAGTTTCGTTCGAATAAAAGCAATTTTAATAGTTTAAAATCAGTTTCGATCAAATTTGAAATTCGAATTTTTTTCATGACAGTTTTTATACTATTGCGAAACCATAAATCGATATTGTTTAGCTTCTGAAATGAGGTAATTTTGAGTCGTGTAGCTAGCTCTTCCGGAAATTATTCCCTCTTCTCTATAACGTCATCTTTAATAAATCGGGGCTCTGTGTCATATTTGAACGTAAAGAATTTGAGTCTAAATAAGTGAGTATAAGAACTTCTTGAGCAATCATCTGTGTGAAGGATTAGCATTAGCGCTTTCACAATTGAACGAACTAAAAAATGAAGACGATGGTACTGCTCCAGCTATTCAATTATTCTATAAAACTTTTTATTGCACACGACATACCCTCACGTTTCGCTGCCATTCTTTTATCTTGAAAATATAAGCCGCTTCATTAGATGTAATATGATTATACTTTGAGGCTCGATAGGTGCATTTTAGCGGAGACTGAAAGTGTCTGTTTTTTTTCTAAGAATAATGAGCGCTTATTTGTATGAATGGAACGACGTATTCAAAGTTGTTCCAACTTTGTCTCGTATTTCAGGGACAACAAACCGTCCTGTGTGGTCGAAGTGAAACACCGGACCTTTGGGGGCGAGGGATCTCTGCACCGTCCGGCCAGCACCGACGGTTTGGACGCCTGGATCGTCAAGCGGCGTTCGGACACGCGCCAAACAAACAACGCTGATGGCTCGTCGACTGCCGACCGTTCGACGACGAATTCCTCCTCGCGTCGACATGGCAACCGGCCGTCGAGCAAGGTGAGTTGGCACACATTATGGGGGAAGATCGTTGTTATTCATTTGACCCTTCCTACCTAGTATAACGTCTTAGGCGACCCATGCACTCTGTTGGTTGGTTGGTTGGAGTTACCCGACCTCTTCCGGAGGATAGGGGGGGGGGCAGCGCGCGGCCGCCGAGGCTCAGTAACCGAGTAACCCCTCACGGCCGTCTCCACAGATCGATGATGCCCACCGTCTCGCCAAAGATGGCAATGCGAAGAGCCGAAGAAGAAGGACAATAAAATAGCAGATGAGAGAGGTCCTGCTGGCCTTCTCCTCAGGAAGAGCAAGAGGTGGAATCGGATTGACTGATCCGGTCGAGGTAAGATTCAAGGAGGGTGGAATGCCCGTGGCAGCGAAGGCGCGAAAGCTCACAACTGGAAGAACGGGGAAGGAGAAGCTCACCCGGAGAAATATTTGGAATCTGGTGGTCTAGAAGTTTGTTGCGATACTACAGGAACTATCTTAGTACCCTCAACTATAAAATACAGGTGGCCACTTCGAGGAATATTTTATACAAAAATATTGAAAAACATGCTATATGTGATTATTTAACTGTGATTGGTGTCGCTGTGTCCTTAATTGTCATTGGCGTGTGGTTCCTTTGCGAATAGTTAAATACAGTTTATATAAAATAGTGCTGTTAACAGACGTTTGAAATACTATAATGTGCTAATACACACTTCGCAGTACCATATACAGTACAGTATACGGGAGGAAAAGGGGTAAAAAGTGGATGTCTGTATTGTCTTAACAAATCGAAGAACGAAAGATTAGGTGTAACTGTTGTTCTTTCTATTTTCTACTTATACAGGTATTCGTCCAACGCGACGGCCAGTAGTCATTCGCCGCTAAACATTGCCATGGGTCAACGCTTGAGAAGCTGCCTCGTTTTGCGGCCGGTGGAGATGTGCCTCCGATTTGAGTCAACAAGCACGAACAGTAATAGTACCCGTCAGGAGAACGGGGAATCGTTGGAATGGAGACGACTAGTTGTGAACGGACAACCGTTTGACGTAATCCAACCCAAGTTGTTTCGTTTCTTTTGCCTGCAATTTTGTGATTGATTTTTGTCCAATACAAAGATGCTGCTTAGTGTACAGTGTTTCATCCTAAACATAACTTGGAAATATATTTAATTAAAGTTTTCCTAATTAGTTGATAATCGCCCTTTACAGAAGCGCAGAATAAGTCTACAGTTGCGACAGAGTAAAATAATATTATTTTATATGCAGTAGTTATGTAGACAATCTAGTAATTATGAAAAAATAAATGGTTATAAATCATCATAATAAGTTAACAATAGTTATAAAAGTCAAGGTATGAATTTGACTAAAGATAATCGCATTCTCTATAATTATGGTCGATCATAAATGATATACCAGAATTAAGAAAGAAGTTGACTCATACAGTCTGTCAGGGCGTTTGGCAAAGACTGGTATGCTATTTTGGAAAGGGGAGGTCAACGGTTTTAACTAAGAGAATGAGGGAAAATATAAAATTAGAGATACAATGATAGAGGGTAAATCTTTTAAATCACTGGAAGAAGGCGAAGGATTCAAATATGGGTGTATAGTATTTCTGGGAGATGAAGTGCCTGCAGATGAAAAATTGAAGAAAATTAACTGAATAAAAAGGGGTCATAAATTCTAGAAACAGTTCTATAGGAAAATATCATCATTTAAGGCATTAATACGTGGCAACCTACATACATTATTCAGTTTCTTCAAGACGTAGAGAAGAAAAATAAAACATTTATCTGCGTAATTAACTCCATCGAAGGAGTAATATCGTTATTACATTGTATATATGTACAGTACATTAGGTGGAAACGGACTGAGGATACCATACCGTCTCCTGACCACAATAGTCTGGGTCGTCCGGTTCTTCCATCAGGAAAGCGTAGATTGGTCCTCGTCCTCCCATTCTTGCTACATGGCCAGCCCACCAGAGTCTGCTTCGCACAACTCTCGGAAAGAGTTTGTTGGAGGCTTATGCCTTCTCTGATGTCTACACCCTTTTCTTTCCACCAACTTCGCGTTAGTTGACCCTATCGCCCATTTGTTCTCACATATTTGTAACCTTTTCATTTGGGTCTCCGTCAGGACTAGCTGTCTCAAGTTCGTATATATACAGTACTTGCTGGGACGACAAATGCGGTTCATATTTATTTCAACTTTCTTTCTATCTTCCATTACACCTACCTTACCCCATGCATGCGCACCTCCCCCTATAACATTTAGACGTCTTTTAACCGTCTCATAATGGTCCAACAAATATTTTTCATTATTTGGAAACAAATTT